>CAUYON010210365.1:0-23850 GCA_963573935.1 Arctocebus calabarensis | reverse complement strand
TTTTCTGGAATGTTTGCTCAGGGCCTTGCATGCAGTGGTGCTTGGAACTTAGGGCAGATTCACCAAAATTTGAGTGATGGAAATGGCCCAAAATGGGAAATGTTGAGCACCCTTAATGATTAGTGAGATTGGTCAACCAATTTGAATTGGGATTAAAAAAGAATTATAGCAAAAAAAAAAAAAAAGGTAGGTGTGGTGTTTGACAGTCTCCCAAGGGACAGCGTGATATGGTAGCAAACAGGAGTGTCTCTCTGCATTGCAGCTGTGCTTCATGCTGAGTATCCTGGGGAATTCACCTGTCCTGCTTCTGGACGAACCATCCACAGGCATGGATCCTACAGGGCAGCAGCAAATGTGGTGAGCATTATTGTGACCCTCAAAGCCACGGGTACAAAGGTTAGGTAAAGATGCAACTTTTAAATGGATCTTGAAAAATCCTCCCTCAGATAAACCATATCCTGATTCAGTGGACATAGTTTATGTTATTAGGAAAAAAATTAACAAATAGTTAATCTAATCTGCAACTTATTCAAGTGGTATTCCGCTTAAAAAAAAAAAGTAACTATTTTGTTGGAGTTTTAGGTTTTGAATCTGGTCTGTTAAAACACAAAAATATTTTGCCATTTAATTATTGGAATGTCTCTAACTGCCCCCTTTTTTCTTTTCTATTTTGTTTCCTCAGAGACTATTAAGTTTCCGACACAATCTCTCCATTTCCTTTTTTGTTTTCCTTTTCGACTTACCCTGTCAAATTTGTTTATTCAGTTTTTCTCAGGTTTTTTTTTTTTTTTTTTGCTATGTAGGACTTACCTCTTGGACTAATAAAAATCTTCAATCTAGTCTCATATTGTGACTGTCCAATATTTTCCCAACTTTAAAAACAACTTCATCATAGTGATTTTATACAAATATTGAGAGAATCATTTATGAATCCATTATTCACATCACCCAGTTTCAAGAGTTATCAACAAATGGAAGGCCATTCCCATTTCCTTTCCTTACCCTCCAATTATTTTGAAGGAAACACTAAGTGGTGTATCCTTTTATTTATAAATATTTCCGTATCTATAAAAGATGTCTTTTTTAACTTTACAACAATATGATTAGCATATCTAAAAGATTTGAAAATTTTCTTTATGTTATCAAAAACTCCTAGTAAGTATTTACATTCCACTGTTTGTTTTTTTTTTTAATTAGGATTTGAATAGGACTCATTTTATCCTTTTTACACTTAAAAAATGTAGTTAATTTCTTGGCTTATTTCAGGCAGATGATCCAGGCAGCTGTTAAACACACAGAGAGCAGTGTCATTTTGATCACCCATTACCTGGCGGAGGCCGAGGCCTTGTGTGACCGTGTGGCCATCATGGTGTCTGGGAGGCTGAGGTGGGTGACTCTTCAGAGCCTGCACATGATGCCTCTGAGGAGATTCCCCACAGAAAAGGCAAAATCATGAGGGAGGAGCTGCAGAGACCTGCCATTTTTCTTCCCCAGTGACATTCCTTGTCCTACATTTGAAGTTTGAGAATAACGTCACAAAATTAAGCACAATACTTTTTAACACGTTCTTTTTTTGTTTTTCTATCATAGATGCATCGGTTCCATCCAACACCTGAAAAACAAATTTGGCAAAGAGTACATTTTAGAACTAAAAGTGAAGGAACCTTCTCAAGTGACTTTGGTCCACACGGAGATTCTGAAACTTTTCCCACAGGCAGTTCAACGGGAAAGGTCAGAAGAGCTTTTGATTATGGAGAAATATGTAGGCTTCACCTGCTCAGTGGTTCCTTTTATGCTCTGTAAGAACTTCATGATTTGAATTCATAATAAAATTAGAGACCTCAAAAACTGATTTGTTGATTCTTCCTGATTGGAAGAGATTTGGGAAACCCTCAGCAAACTGTGTCCCCTGGGGCAGGCTGAGTACACTCTTCTCAACCGTACTGGGCTGGTCCCCAGCTCTAGAGAAGAACTTGGAAAGATTAGGGGGTCAGGGATTTCTAGATGACCCAGACCCACATAGAACCATCATGGGCTTCATGGCATTCTCCCTGACCTTTCTCATAAATATTTAAAAGATATGAATATTTAAAATTTAAGAGATGTAAATATTTAGGGTGAATTTCCCCCATAGGAAATCAACAGCAATTGAGATAAGCAAAGAGTCTCCCCTCTTTTTTTTCATTCTTTTTCTTATTTTTAAAATATCAGATTAATGTGAGGGTACAAACAACTAGGTTACAATGTTTGCATTTCTGAGGTAGAGTCCCTCTAGCTGTTGTGTCCCGTGCCCCAGAGGTGTGTCATCCACCCTTTGTTGTGCCCATTAAGACACTGAAGAGTCTTCCTTTAATGGAATTTTTATTCCTGAAAATAGCCAGGGGTGTGCATGCACATGTGCACACACCTGTATGTAGGTGTGCATTTGTGTGTGTCTGTATGTTATTTGGGGGAAAGGCAAGGAGGTAGAGCAGAAACTAAACTTAACATTCCTTGGAAGGGATAAGCACACCCAAAAAACAGGAAATAAATAACATCTGTTTTTATCTTAGCATAGTGCGTATGCTATGGGAGTATCTAAGATATATGCCAGGACATGTAAACTACTCTTCCTAGACTTAGGGCTCACAAATCAGGGAAGCAGATTTTATAATAGGTGGAAAGATCCTAAAGGGTAAGATAGGACAAGCAAGGGCTGGTCTGAATAGGGCCAGTCTTAGAGGTCTGGTCAACTTTCAGGCCTCCTGAGAGCACCAAACTCCAACTTGGCAATAAGCTGAGAATAGGGCATGAGCTCTGAGAGCCAGAAGTAACACATGGAAACAAGATGCCCCAAATAAATTCCAGCTCTTTCTTAGTGGTCAGGGAAGTTTTTAATTAAAGTCTTCTAAATCCTTCTCCTATTGTTATTCCAACTCTCTCAACCTCATACATCTCTTTACAAGTTAGCTGTCTGGTGACAAGAATGAACTTTTATTTTGGGATTAGTTCTTAACCTATGAACTAATCAAAGAACTAATTGAACTAATCAAAGGGAATAGTTTAAAATATGTTTTAGACAATCATAATGTGTGCATAAACTGAGTGCATAAGCAATTATGCTATCATTAGGAGAACTGTCTCTCACAGGCAGTTACCACGAATTACTTCAAAAATGTTTCTATTGCTAAATGATTTGATTTCCTATACTATGAGTCATACATTAATTTGAATTACTTTTGTATTAAGAAAGGAAGTTGTTGCTAATATGGATATTTGTTTTGATGCTCATTTTTCTCCCCTGGAAACTCAGAATCAAATAGAACATTTTTTTTTAAAATTTTCAGGTATTCCTCCTGGTTAACTTATAAGTTATGCTTGGCAGATGTTTACCCATTATCTCAGGCCTTTCACAAATTAGAAACAGGTAAGTGACCATATTCAAATAAAATTTTTGATAATAATGTGATAGGAGATACTTGTGTGACATGTTTTAAAAGAAGCCAGGCATGGTGGTTCATGCCTGTAATCCCAGCACTTGGGAGGCCAAGGCAAGTGGATCGCCTGAGCTCACAGGTTGGGGACTAGCATGAGTCAGAACAAGACCTTGTCTTGAAAAATAGCCAGGGTTGTGGCAAGCGCCTATAGTCTCACCTACTTGGGAGGCTGAGACAAGAGAATTAGCCCAGGGGTTTGAGGTTGCTGTGAGCTGTGATGCCATGGCACTCTATCCAGGGTGACAAAGTGAAACTCTGTCTCAAAAGAAAAAAAAAATAGGCCCTGTGGGGCATTATTTTTAAGAATTGTTATAGGAAATAGTAGTGATTTAACCCAAACTTCAGTTAATCTAATTCTCTGGAAAGAGGTTAATCTCCAGTGCAAGAACTGAAGTTGCAGAGAACATAACAACCATGCTTGACTATTCTTGCTGTGAATCCATGCCATTAACTTCAAAAAGCTCCTTTGGGTGGCTTGCACTGCTCACTCACACCAAGTGTCCTAAATTATTATTTCATTCCTCCTCTTTCCTTACTTATATCCATCTTCTTAACTTTTCTCCCTTAATGGATGCCCTTGCTTTACATTTCACTGATTTAAAAAAAGCAAGAGAGAAACTTTCTGTTCATCCATAGCCTCCTGTGTCAGTGCTGGTTTATTTGACCTCTTTCCTAATATCTGAGACTGTTCTCTGCAAAGTGCCTGACTCCTTTTGATACTTGAAACTGTCCCTTCTTTCTCTTCCATTATCATTTTTTTCTGCTTTTAACTGCATCATTCCCGATAGCAGACTGTCATGGTGGTGCAATTTCTCAGCACAGCATGGTGGTGAAGAGCTCAAGGAACAAGCGTACATAAAATCACAAAACAAATATTATCAAAACTTAATCTGAAAAAATTCTAACATCATGATTAACTTAATGTGTATAGTGAGTCTTTTTATATTTTATTATTTTGTCCTTCCATCAAGTATTTCTTTATTGAGATTTATTTTCTATTTGTATTAATGATTGACATTTTTTTTTTGGCCGGGGCTGGGTTTGAACCAGCCACCTCTGGCATATGGGGCCAGCGCCCTAATCCTTTGAGCCACAGGCGCCACCAATGATTGACATTTTAAATTTTATATGACTTTGAAAAAATAAATTTTAAGTATTTACTGCTAGTCTTGATTTTCTTCTCTTCAGCAAAAAGCAACTTTAACCTAGAAGAATATAGCCTCTCTCAGTGCACATTGGAAAAGGTGAGTCAACTGGTTTGAGTTTGTATCCTTCCTGTAAATTTCACATGGAAACAATATGTGTTTCTCCTGTACCTCTGACAGACAGTAAAGAACTTGGTATTTTTTCCCTTCTTCTTTGTCTCCTATTTAGGTATTCTTAGAGCTTTCTAAGGAGCAGGAGGAGGAAAATTTTGATGAAGAAGTTGATACAACAATGAGATGGAAACTTCTTCCTCATTCAGATGAACCTTAAAAGCTTAAACCTAACAGTTTTGGTTGATGTCATACAAACTTATGTTTTATGTAATAATTAGCAGCATATATAATTTTAAACAATATTTAATATCAATATAGGTACATTTTATATATTTTGTTAATAAATGAATAAATTTAAAAACTATTTTTTTCCTAAAACTTAGGGGTGATAGAAAATCTGTGATAAAGACAATATAAAATATTTGCAAAATCAACCAAAGGGCCAACCACTTGTTATTGTGGATATAAAATTATAAACTTGGAATTTTTAAAAATATGACTTTATTTTCTACTGTTTGCTAAAAGAAGATCTTACTAAAATATGTGAGAGGTATATTTGGTAGCCAAGAGTATGACTGCTTTTGTGAGAGGTATATTTGGTAGCCAAAGCATGACTGCTTTGTACTAGTTCATGATATATCAGGTTTGCAAGTTTTCCTGTATTTACAAATAAAACACAAGAATCTTCTCCTGAAAACTTTCCAGAAATTGTTTTTAAAACTATACTTGTTTGGAGGTCCTAAGACTCACAAGTAGACAAGCATACACATTGAGAAATCAGTTCAAATATATCTTTTGAAAACAAAAGGAATCTTAGTAATATTTACTTAGATTTTAAAAATTTGACTAGTAATATTAAAATCTTAGGATTTTCATTTTGATTTTAAAGGGGTGATTATTTCCTTCATACTTCATTAATGGTTTTCTGTGATTGGTTATTATTTTAAGGTCATTTACACATTTCTTTTATTTTTTTTATTAAAACAAACACATAGATCATGTATACATTAATGCTTTCATGGGGTACAACGTGCTGTTTTCATATAGAATTAGGAACACTTACATCACACTGGTTAATATATATCTGATCTCATTTACTTAATTATTGTGTTAAGACATTTATACTCTATACTAATAGATCTGACATGTACCCTTGCATTATGCACCATAGGTGTGATCCCACCATTCACCCTCCTTCAATCTGGCCTCCCCCTTCTCTTCTGATCCCCCTTCCTTTCTCCTTCATCTTGGGTCATAGTTGTGATCTATTTTTCATATGAAAGTGTGAGAAATTATAAATTGGTTTCATAATAATACTGAGTACATTGGATATTTTTTCTTCCATTCTTGAGATACTTTACTAAGTAGGATATGTTCCAGCTCCATCCATGTAAACATAAAAGAGGTAACATCTCCATCTTTTTCTAAGGCTGCATAATATTCCCTGGTATACATATACCATAATTTATGATTCCATTCCTGGGTCGATGGGCACTTAGGCTTCTTCCAAGACTTGGCTATTGTGAATTGAACTGCAATGAACAATCTGGTGCAAATATCTTTGTTATAAAGTGATTTTTGGTCTTTTGGATATACACCTAGTAGAATTATTGCAGCATTAAATGGCAGGTCTACTTTTAGATCCCTGAATGTTCTCCATACTTCTTTCCAAAAGGGATGGATTAGCTTGCACTCCCACGAGCAGTGTAGAAGTGTTCCCTTTTCTCCACATCCACACCAACATCTATAGTTTGGGGATTTTATTATGTGAGCCACTCTCATGGAAGTTAGATGATATCTCAAAGTAGTTTTGACTTGCATTTCTCTGATGATTAAAGATGATGAGCATTTTTTCATGTGTCTGTAGGCCATGCACCTGTCTTCTTCAGAGAGGGTTCTGTTCAAGTCCCTTGCCCACAATGAAATGGGATTACTCATTCTTTTCTTATTAATAAGTTTGAGTTCTCTGTGGATTTGGTTATCAAACCTTTGTCAGAAGCATAACCTGCAAATATCCTCTCCCATTCTGAGGGCTATCTGCTTGCTTTACTTACTGTGTTCTTGGCTGTGCAGAAGCTTTTTAGTTTGATTGGATCCCAGTAATATATTCTTGGTGTTGTTTCAATTGCCCAGGGGTCTTCTTCATAAAATATTCCCCCAGCCAAATTTTTCAAGTGTTTCTCTTGCACTCTCTCCAAGAATCCTTATAGTTTCATGTCTTCAGTTGAAATCTTTTATCCAGTGAGAGTCAATTTTTGTTAATGTTGAAAGATGTGGGTCCAATTTCAGTTTTTTGTAGTATTCATTTAAAAATTTTTGAATTTCTGACATGTCTATTATTATTTTGCCTTTTTCATTTCTGATTGATGATACTATGGACTTTAATTTTTTATTTTTGGTTAGGTTAGCCAAACATTTATCAATTTTGCTGAATTTTTCAAAAAACAACTTTTTGATTCATTGATGTTTTGAATAATTCTTTTGCTTTTGATTTAATTTATTTCTGTTCTAATTTTAGTTATTTCTTTTCTTCTGCTGTGTTTAGGGTTGGAATGTGCTTCCTTTTCCAGTTGCTTAAAATGTCCCATTAATTTATTGACTTCCTTTCTTTCCATTCTCTTGAGGAAGGCTTGCATTGCTATAATTTTCCCTCTTAGGACTGCCTTTGCAGTGTCCACAGGTTCTGATAATTTGTGTCTTCATTGTTCTGTTCCAAAAATTTGGCAATTTATTTCTTAATCTCATCTATGACCCAGCTATCATTCAGCATAAGGTTTTTTAGTTTCCATGTCTTTGTATGAGTGTGCAGATACCTGTTATTGATGAGTTCAACTTTTATTGCATGATGATCTGAGAAAATACAAGGAATACATTCTATGCTTTTAAATTTGCTGAGGTTAGACTTGTGACCTAAGATGTGATCAATTTTGGAGTATGTTCTGTGAGCTGATGAGAAGAATGTGTATTCGGTTTTGTTAGGATGAAATGTTCTATAGATGTCTGTTAAATTCAATTGTTGTATGCTGAAGTTTAAGTCCAAAATTTATTTGCTTAGTTTCTAATTGGAGGATATATCCAACACTGCCAAAGGGGTGTTAAAATCTCCAACTATTATGGTGCTGGAAGATATTAAATTGCTCATGTCTCTTAGGGTCTTCCTTATAAATTGAGGAGCATTCTGGTTGGGTGCATAAATGTTAATACTTGACATCTCATCATGTTGAGTGTTACCCTTAACAAATATGAAGTGACCATACTTGTCTTTCCTTACTTTTGTTGGTTTAAAGCCTAGTGTATCTGCAAATAAAATTACCACCCCTGCTTTTTTCTGATTTTCATTTGCCTAGATTACAGATGCCCATCCCTTCACCCTGAGTCTATATTTATTCTTTTTTTTTTTAAACATTCTAAAGCCTTTATTTAGCATCAGGTAGATTATTATTCCAGTATAACACTTGTTAACTTCAAGACACCAATTAAAATAATTTACTGGCAACTACCTAAGGCCCCTTGGAGCAATATCCTCAGTCTGGGGTTTGGGTGGATAAATACTAAAGGAATAGTGTACCCCAATTAAAGGGGCAAAGCTACTGTACAGTAGGTCTCCATACATATTTTAAGTACACAGGTGCCTTGCAGACTTAATACCACCAGAGAAATTAAGTTGCACTCATGTATTATAAGTATCAAATTATATAAAAGGAGGTCTTGTGCATTTCTATATTTATTCTTTAAGGTAAGATGAGATTATGTATGCAGCAGATATCTGGCCTGAGTTTTTGTATCCAGTCAGCCAACCTGTGCCTCTTAAGAGGACAGTTTAAGCCATTCACATTAATAGAGAGTATTGATAAGCCTGTTAGTATTTTGGGTGTCAAGTTTTTCAAAAGTCCAGTGGACATTTTGAATCTTTTCACCACTGTGGAAATTGGGTTTTGGTCAAGAATTTCAGAGTGAGTTTACTTTCGTGGTAGAGCATTGTGCTAGTAATTATGGAGGATGGGTCTGTGGATATCCTGAAGAGCTGGTTTGGTTATGGCAAATTGCTTCAATGTGTGTATGTCATTAAAGCATTTAACTTCTCCATCATAAATGAAGCTCAGTTTCTCTGGATACAGGATCCTGTGGCTGAACGTTGTTTTGTTTTAGGAGATTGAAGGTCAAAGACAATCCTCTTCTGGCTTGAAAAGTTTCAGCAGAAAGATCTGTAGTCATTCTAATATTCTTCTCTTTGTAGGTTATGATTTTCCTATGTCTTGCTGCTTGCAGGATTTTCTCCTTCATATTAACTTTGGTGAAGTTAATTACAATGTGTCTAGAAGATGCTTTATTTGGGTTGAGTCGTGCTAGGGTTCTGAACCTGTCTGCTATCTGAATTTCAGTATCTCTTGTCATGCTTGGGAAGTTCTCCTCAATTATCTCTTGGAGTAGAGTATCTGTGTCTTTTGGAACATCATCTTCTATTTCAGGGATTCCTCTGAGGCGAATGTTTGCTCTTTTGGAGTGGTCACAGTTCTCTCAGGGAATGATCCGTTTTTGCTCTCCACTTCTCTTCCTCTTTGAGCATTTGGGAGCATTCAAAAATCTTTGTCTTCAGTGTCAGAGATCCTTTCTTCTGTCTGCTCCATTCTGTTACTGAGGGATTCTACCATGTTCCTCAGATCTTTGAGGGCTGCAAGTTCTTGCCTCAATGTGTCAAAATCTTTGGTGATTTTGTCTTTGAATTCATTGAATTCCTGAGACAACTTTGGAATTGCTCCTTTCTAATTCCATCTTTTTTCCATTTTGTTAATTTTATTTGCAATCCAAATTCTGAATTTGATTTCTGACATCTCAGCCATTTGTTTATGAATGGGATCTTCTGTTGTATCTCCTTTTTCATTCCTTTGGGGAGTTGATCTACTCTGATTATTCATATTGCCAGAGTTTTCCTGCTGATTCCACCCCATAATTATTTTTCACTGTTTGGCTAGAGAAGCTGGCAAAGTGAAATTGAATTGAGGGCTCCTGGAGTTGTAATTAACCAGCCTGGTTCCTTCCTGGGGTGACCAAGACCAGGCCATAGGGGTCCTGACATCTGGCATAGTCAGCAGGATCCAGCAGGATATGCCAGGACACTACACTGGGGACATGGACCAAAGGGGACAGAGGACACTCGGAAGTAAGTGATGCCTTCAGTAGACAGTGGGAAGGAAGTCCCAAAGGGAAACTCTGCTCAGGGCAAGTGGGACCTTTGGCCAATCTAGAATCTAGGGAGCTCCCTTCGAAAAAAGAATTTGGAGTCAATTAGCAAAAATTCCACTGGAAGAGCAGCTTGAAAGCAGGAAAAGCTCTGCTACTGAGGAACTGTGAAGGGCAGGTCCACTGAAGGACTGCAAGTAACAGAGCCTCTGAGAGGAACTGTGAAGTGTGGGACCCTTAGTCCACTAGTAACAGTCTTTTGAGATCTGTGAAGGGTGAATTTGTTAGGACTGCCAGTAGCAAAACCTTTGGAATAGTGAGAGAAATCCTTGCTTGCAAAGATTGCAAGGAAAGCGTTATCTTTTGTTCATCCCTTAAGTAAATATCAAAGGGAAAGTTCCTACAGTTAAAGAAATGTAAACTCTCTCAGCTAAGATTTTCTCAGTTTATTTTCTGAGTTAAAAAAAAGACCTTTAAGGGGGCAACACCTGTGGCTCATCAAGTAGGGTGCTGGCCCCATATACTGAGGGTAGAGGGGTTCAAATACTGCCTGGGCCAAACTGCAAAACAGAAAAATAGCTGGGTGTTGAGGCAAGCACCTGTAGTCCCAGCTACTCGGGAGGCTGAGGCAAGAGAATCACCTATGCCCAGGAGTTAGAGGTTGCTGTGAGCTGTGTGATGCCACAGCACTCTACTGAGGGCGATAAAGTGAGACTCTACCTCTACAAAATAAAAAATAAATAAATAAATAAATAAATTAAATTAAAAGACCTTTAAGGGAATTAACATTACAATCATAGTTTTTCCTAGCAGCAGCTAATTGTTTACATCTGTATTAGGCTTTGTCATGGGCGACTGCTTTACTGGGAGAAACGACTCACCATGCCATTCAACATTTGGTAGAGTGCTTTAATATTATGGGTCTCCCTAAATCTATTAAGGCTGACAAATGCACCTTCTTATTCTGGTCAAAAGTTAAGTATCTTTCTGTCTTTTTGAAATATTCAACCTACTGATCTCTTCAATAACATGACCATCAAGCAGATGAACTGACGTTATCCTCCCCCAAGAACTACTAACTCCACTTTTCCTTCTTGGGGTCAAATCAAAAAGCTGTCATTAGCAGCTAAAGATTTAGTGAAACGTCAAGGTAAACCTGTAACAGCAGACTTCTTGTTCCTGGCAATGATTGCACTAGTGTCCACAAGGGCAAATGCTGCTACAAAGAATTTCACTTGTTAAGCGTATTTCCCTAATCTTCTCCTTAACAGATCTTAGGTTAACCTTACCATTTCTATTAAAGTCCTGATAGTCATTACCTTCAACCCATTCCCACTACATGATTTTCACTTATATATAATATTAAAAACAAACAAATAAGAACCATGCTGCTCCTCCAGACTTCAACTTGGAAAGGGTATAAGACTACCCTTCCCCCACCTAACATTCCAATCTGCACTATGCTTGTTGCTACCTATTTATAATGGGTGCAATGGACAATGGGCAGAGGCAAGAAACCTTGGGCATTAGTTAATACTGCCTATGGAAGCATCATTGATTGAAGACCCCACAGGTCAGCCTGAGGCAAAAAGTTAGGTGGAGAAATGCATTGATTTTGCGAGAACTACCATAGCCAACCATTCTCATATTGTCTAGCATGGAAGAAGCATGACTCCCCCTCTGCCTAGCGTGGCTGGAACAACATAACATCATTTTTGAATAGATTTACAACAACATACACCTTAAACCTTTATTAAATAATTGCAATCTGTCACAAGAACTGAAAAAGTATTTCCAATAGTGTTACTATTTCTCTCTTCTTTTCTCCTGTGAAGGCCCTCACTGCCACCACTAGTATAATTCTGTTAATTACTATATGTGCCCTCTTGTTCTTTTGCCTAGCAAGAAGAGAAGCTGCTTGACAAATTACTGAAAAAAACAACAATTTTTTTTTCCTTATCCTACTCAAAAAACATCTTAAACAAAAACAGGGGATATGTAGAGGACTGGACACCATGCTTGCAAAGGACAGTTACTGATTCTTTTTTTTTTTTTTGAGACAGAGCCTCAAGCTGTCACCCTGGATAGAGTGCCATGGCATCATAGCTCACAGCAACCTCCAATTCCTGGGCTCAAGCGAGTCTCTTGCCTCTGCCTCCCATGTAGCTGGACTACAGGTGCCCGCCACAACGCCCAACCATTTTTTGGTTGCAGCCTTCATTGTTGTTTGGCGGCCGGGCTGGATTTGTACCCGCCAGCTCAGGTGTACATGGCTGGCGCCTTAGTCCATTGAGCTACAGGCGCCGAGCCGACAGTTACTGATTCTTATCACATTAAAGGAAACGCTGAGAACAGGACAGTCTCCTGGCAAGCCTACAGACATTTCCTGTCTTGGGGGCAATCCCCCAAGTAACTCAGTGTTCAGAATGAGATAAGGTTGGTCACTCACTAGTAAGCATGTGTTAAAAATTGATGCTTAGTAGTTCTTCATGAGGGTTGTGGGGAAAGAACAGGTAAGGAGAGCATGTGGCAATCCTTATGTGGGCAGCCCTTATATGTAATTACCTGGACTCTCCACACCTGTTTAAGTCAATTACCTTAACTCTCCACACCTGTTGTGTATAACCTTACTAAACAGCCATTGTGGAGGAGGCTCGGGGCTACCCTGCAACTAAAGTTAGCCCGCCTCCCACAAGCTTGTACTTCTAATCTGTGTCAAGCCTGGTTCCTTCCTGTGGTGACTGAGACCAGGCCATAGGGGTCTTGACAAGAAAACTTGCAAAGAAACCCTCCCCTCAAACTCCCAGAGTATGTTCAGAAAAGTAATGGTTGTATATTGGAAAAATGCTTTTAGAAGAGGTTAAATATATTTTTGTTTGAAGTTACCATTGAATGTTTATAAAAAGGCTGAGTACCTGAGATTATCATCTGTAAATAATTTCTATGAAGGAAAAATAATTGCATGCAAAATACAACATATTTTGATTCACTTAAAAAAACAATGTAGGAAGGGTTAGTGGCCAAAAACATTGAGATGTGTGACTGGATTTCTCGGTTTTTAATAGCAAAGAAGCTAAGATTTCTCAGTATTTCTACTTAGGCATCCTGCACAGGGAGTGGCATCTACTATAACAAATCATCTTACTTTTTATATACTGCCCCCAAGAAAGCTCATTAGAAATGTAATAGCAGCAGTGTTTAGCTCTTTCAAATACAACGAGGTCTGCATGGTTTCTGTGACTCTAACCATTGTAATGATGTGTGATTATAATTGATGGTTGTGTTTGAGGATTCCCAGTCTTAATAATCAGGAAGAATAAAGGAGAAACCTGTATAAAACCAATGGCTTTCTTTTATAAACTCAAAGTTGGTGACCATAAGTAAAAATATTAAATCACAATTATGCATAAATCAAATTACCATTTAAAACAAGATTGAAATAGTAAAAATATTACAAAATTCAACATTACATATGTCAGTTTATGATAATTTTTTTTTTTTTGTATTGCTTTTTCTGTGTTGGCACTGGTGCTTTAAGTAGGAGTAACTCAGTCTATTTAGTAATTTTTTTTTCCAGTTCATTTTAGGTGCTTTTTTTTTTCCTGGTGGTTTTCAGGTCACTTGTAATTGCATTCAAAACTTTCTTGATCCATCAATGATTTTAATCACAAGTAAATGAATTAGTTCATTTAAAACAATCTCTCAGTTTTCACTGGTCCTTCCTTTTTGTCTTATGGAAGAGGAAAAAAAAACTACTCCTTCTCCTTTTCAAGGCTATATTATAATTTTGCTTCTGAAATAATCTTCTGTTATTCTCTCCCCCCAAAAGCAGCATTCCACCTATTGATTTTCCTATGTTTTCAACATCTTCTGCTTCACTTGCTTTCCAAATGTTATGTTAGAATAAAAACATACCACGAACAACTCATTTTGACTATTAGTCAACTGATGACCTTTCTTTCATAATTAAAATTCCTGAAAATAAATAAATAATACTATGATACTTTTTGTTTTTAGTTCCCCACCTCACATTCAACCTTGTATATTTAATACTAATACATAACATATTGAGTAACTTTCGTGTTCCAGGAGATCTGAAGTGTACAGCAGTAAAGACTCTATACCCTTCAGGTGTTTACCACCTATGCTGAGAACAAATGAATAGCATAATTATCTTAAAACATGGTGAGGTATGTACTAAAATAGCAGTAACTATGGTGTGCTAACCAGGGGAGCGGCTGGGGGAGCATGCAACCCACGTGGGAGGGCAAGGAGGCCTCCATGGGAAAGCAGAGGTGAGAGCTGAAACCCAAGGATAAGTAGGAATGAGACAAATAGATTGTGGTCACTGAGAGAAGGCCAGCTGAGAGCTGGGGCTAGGGCCAGGAGAGCACAGTGAGGTAAATGAGACCATGAGGCATTCGCTAAAAATTAATCATGCTGAGTATCGCTGGACATAGTTAAGGATGGGGACAAGGCAAGGGCGAGGGTGAAGACCAAAACAGGAACCAGGCAATAAAAATCCTTGCAAAGAAACCAGAACACAGTCAAGGTAGTGATGGGAATGATACAATAAAATTGTAGGTCAGAAAGATTGTTTATATGCAGCATGGAAATGAATTACTTTCCCATTTCAAGATGACAGTGAATTGCCCCGGCCAGTGCAGGGTTCAACAAGGGCCTGAGGGGAAGTCAACCTGGGTGAGAGACAAACCAGACACAGAGAAGGAGACCAAATCTATAATCTGATCAAGGTCTCAAATTTTATTTTTTACAATGCAGCTTATATAGGGGTAAAAAGAAGGAAGCAGCCCTTAGCTGACGTGATCCAGGCCGCTGGGTTGCTAGGATCCCTAACCACAGATTGTTCTCCAGTAAAGGTCGTGGGTGGGAAATTTCTAAGAAGAAGCGGAGCGTTAAGCTAAGGAGGATATGTAGCCATGGCAGTTGTCAACCCTTGATGCAGGCTGGGTCAGTTTGACTTTCGGGGAAATGGGGCAGGCTTGAAGGAGTAGAAGCTTAAGATTAGGCCTAGAAAAAATGGTGAGCCCATTGTCTCTATGGCTCTCGACAGTGAATGATAGAGACAAAGACTGCAGAGCTCAAATATCTAGTAAACTTCCTAGAAGAAAGCACGGGAAGGTCTATAACAGAAGCAATATTTGACAAAAGTATTAGCTAAAGATTTCCCAGAACTTAAAAAAAATAAGACACAAGTTCTTTGATCACAAGTGACCACAAATTGCCACGTTGTACAAAAATCAAAAGGAAATGGTTGGTGGGGTATGGGGACTCACATCCGTAATCCTAGTACTCTGGGAGGCCAAGATGGGTGGATTGCTTGAGTTCACAAGTTTGAGACCAGCTGGAGCCAAAGCAAGACCCCCTTCTCTACTAAGAAAAAAAAATTGGAGGCAAGAGGATCACTTGACCTCAAGAGTTGGAGGTGGCTGTGAGCTATGATGCTATAGCTCTCTACCCAAGGCAACAGCTTGAGTCTCTGTCTCAAAAAAAAAAAAAAAATGAATTATATACCTAAGGAGACGGTCGTGAAACTTCATACACCTGTGGTAAAGAGAAAACCATAAAACATCTCAGTCAGAAAAACAAAATACCTCAAATTTATGAGGACCAAAGTTATGTAAGCATTCTTACTGGCAAAATTAGATAAGAGAAAGAAATAACGTTCTATTTTTAAAGTGAAAATCTAAGACGTTTTTCAGTTAGAGACAAAAACCAACAAAAAAATTCCCCAAACTAAAAAAAACAGTAATAGAATAACAGAGCAACAAAAATATAGATAGAAAAAATGAACAGAGTTTTTTTATTAGAGTAAATCCATTTCCCTGGATTTTTGGTCTTTGTGTAAGTTTTCTGACAGAAGTAGATTTATTTATTTATTTATTTATTTATTTTTTATTTTTACATATACATGTGTTAATTAGGTTTCCACTTTTTGCCTTCACAGAATTTAAAAGTCTTAAAATTTAATAACAATAACAATGTTTAAGATAAGGACTAGAAACAGAAACCACCTAAAGGATGATCGAAGATAAATACATTCAGAAATGAAAAAAGACAATTATTGCATCAAAATATTAAGCAATATTAATAATAATAATACCAAGAAAGTAACGTTCACATTGTCAAATAAAAGTATGTCTATTATAGAATGCTTCCAGAAGTGTATTTATTATAGTAAAAAAAAAAGTACACATGACCAAAAATTATATTAAAATATGCTTGGCATCACAACTCATCTAAGAAATGAGTGTTATCAAGGTGCTACTATACCTTTATCCATCAGGTTGGTAAAAATTAAAAATAGCTATACTGTCCCGTTTTGAGAAGGCCACGCAAACTGTAATCACCAGTATTTACTGAGCAATTCCTCATCACTAGTTACTATGCTAAATACTTTATATGTGTTGTTTCCTTTAATCCCTACCCTCCCCTGCCCCCCAAATTCTAAATTTTTAAATTCTAAAATGGCATTTGACAGATACTATTATATCCTCTGTACTTCACAGAGAACAAAATTGAGGCTTCTGGGGTCAGTCACGTATCCAGATGGCACAGTAGGTAAGGGGTGGAGCTACAGACGTTAAGTTCTAATACGCTGAAGGATTTATTCCAAGAAGAGCAGGAAGGTGGGGGAGAAAGATGGGTAGAGATAGAGGCCGATTTTTCTACTTGCCAGAGTAATGTAGGGTTCACGTATATTTGTTAACTTTTGAGGTTAGTAATGACCAGTAGCTCAAAATATCAATCCAGAATTTTCTAGATGAGAGGTGGGGAAAAGGGGAACCTAAAAAAAAGGAACAGAAATGACACAATCAGTGTGGAAATGGAGAAATGGAAAACAACAGGGAAGAGACAGTAAAATAAGGTGGCTGGAGGAAG
The DNA here is from genome assembly GCA_963573935.1 of Arctocebus calabarensis. Classification (NCBI taxonomy): domain Eukaryota; kingdom Metazoa; phylum Chordata; class Mammalia; order Primates; family Lorisidae; genus Arctocebus; species Arctocebus calabarensis. Next base: position 7,031 of record CAUYON010210365.1, on the reverse strand, counting down.
CGATGGCTCCTCTTAGGGACCTACACCCCACACCTTGAGAAAAATGCCATTTTGCTGTTTTAAGAGACACCCTGGAGATAAATGATCCCTGAGATCAAATTCCACCTGAGAAAGCGCGAATGAAATGGCAGGAATATATCACGCGAAGGAAATTTCAAAGCAAAAAAGCACAAAACAGGACTGAATATAATTTGTTTATTATATTTTTAAGAAACAAAGAGAAAATTGTGGAGGGTGTCTGAGAAAGCCTTCATGCAGACCGTGCAGCTGGATCTGAGGAAAGACAAAAACCCAGAGCAGAAAGGCTCCGGACACAGCAGGCCTGGCGGGTCTCTCTTTATCCGGCAGCTGGGCTGCTTCATTTTCCTCTGCGCAGATAAGTTTTCCTGCCTCTGCATACAGCATTGAGAAGAGCTGCATGCAGGTCCCATGGTGACCAGTACTCTGCAAATACCCAGCACTGCTCCCAAGAGGAAGATTTCAGCTTGATGCAAAACACATGACATGAAATTTCTAGGGCAACTGAAGAATGTTGCTGCAAAATAAATGAAGCAAAGGGCGAGGGAAGTCATAAATTGTGTACAGCAGCTAAAGAATAAACAAAGAGAATCACATTGGCAGCATTTGTTTTTTTAATGTATAAGTTTGTATGAATTATGAAATAGCATTTGTAATTTATGCTCACAGACTCTGGAGATGATCTGGGGTTTAATCCAGGTTCTGCTACTCACCAACTGTGTGAATTTGGGCAAGATGTTTAAAGTCTCTGGGCCTCTCTTGTCTATAAAATAAGGATGAGTACAATAGTGCCCGTCTCATGGGATTATTATGTGGATTAAATGTGTTAATATTTAAATGTACCTGTGCATAATAAATACTGCACTTGGTTGCAAAATATATATGCTGTGCTATAAAATCAGTGCCCTTTCATATTCTAAAATGTATTTGAAGAGTAAATGCATGTGCTTTAAGAAACTGTTGCAAGGAAGATTAAGGAGAGTGAGCTTGCTCTGTTCGAGTGCCATAGACATTACAGCGTGTCAGGTGTGAGCGAAGAGCCCAATGTGTTAAAACAAAAACAAAAACAAAAAAAGGCAAAACCGAAAGTGGCCTAGGCTAGTATTCATGCCCTCTAATCTAGATACAAAATTTTCTAGGAAATGAGTTACTGGAAAAAAATCCCTAAATTTTATTCTCTGTGGACAAAATATTGGCAGTGTCATTGAATATGATCATTTTGTATCTTCTAGAGAAGATAGCAGATACAGAAACAATCAGAAGTCTTTTTTTTTTTAAGTTTGACAGTCTTAGGGATTGGTGAGTTCAGTCTGATTTTGAGTTTGCTCGCTGAACAATTTCCAAATCACATGCAATTAGTAAAAGGGTAAATATGATTGACTGAATATTGAGAAAATGGGGAATAGATAAGGAAGATTTCATGTGATTACATTGGCCAGTGAGACCCAGATGAATGTTTGATTTAAGAATTGTATGCATTTATTGTTCAGAACATGTATTTATAGTGCAGAATTTAATAGACTTACTGGCTATAGGTTGAAAGATAGTGGTCCGTTTTCAATTTTTTCTTCAGCCAAAGACAAACTCCACAAATTACAACAATTTTGTAACTACCTTTTACTTATATGAGATGCTCACAGGAGAGGCTCAAAAAAAGATAGAATAGCAGCTATTACCTGTTAAAAATGTTTCTCCACGATGTTGCAAAGCTGGACATACTAAAAACCAATGATTACTTGCAGAAAAAGTAGTTTGTTTTCTGGGACCCGTTACTAAAATGACCAGCCTGCAGGAATGCAGATGGTTTTATGTGACATTGCTCTAAGGATTCTCTTGTTTTCAATTCCAAGAAAGATGTTGTCATCAGCATGTACACATGTGCATCTGAGACGCAGATGAAAATGCTGAGCTTACTCTGTTACTATGAAAAATTACATTGCTTCAGTGCTTAATTTCTAGATTCAGGTTTGAAGAACCCATGAAAGCTTTAGAGGTACTTTCTAATCTAATTTGTATGTTTCTATCTGTCATTTAAAAGAAAAACAAACCACATTTATTTTCTTTTCTACTTTGCTCTCCCCTTCTCTGGCTTTTTACTTATCTTGTTTAAAAGATTGTGTTGGGGTCAACTCTCCCAACCGGGCCTTATATGAAAAAGCCAGCTGAGAAAGATGAGATCCTCCTGGGTTTGATGGTTGCCAGTGTTTTGAAATGTCCAGCCAACCATTTGCAGCTACACACTCCCCACTGAGAAACTGGCAGGACACAAAGAAATGGAAATCCACAAAAGAGTCGCTCTGTAAGCACAAGAGCTTCTGGCAGCCTAGCTGAAGGGAGACCATATTCTCTTCAGAAACCAGTTGAAAACAAAACTATTCATAATGAACACAAAATTAAAAGCATGATGTAGTAGTGACCCAGAAGGAATGTGGATTCTTCTCCAGGACTCACAGAGACCCGTGGATGAACCGGGCTTCTAGATTTTACCTCCAGCTTCTCTGAGAGTAAGTTAACTTCTGAAATCGTGGCTATTTTGCTTCTAGAAATACATAATCTGACCCTAGAAATAGAAATGCCAAACATTTAGGTAGAAACCACTAAGTGCAGTAAGTTATTCAAAGGTTGTTTTAACTGTTTAAATAATATGAGTATTTTACTTTGTATAACTAAATAACCAGTTAAAGGACCAAGATGCATGTTTAACAAATAGCAAATATTACCTAATAGGCTGATGGGTGAATTGAAAGGAATGTAACTTTATGTTGCTTCTTTGCAAGTACGAACTATTTTCAAAATTATTTGAATTATTTATTCTTTTTCGTTCATTTTAAATTTTACTGGCAGAGGAATTATAAGAATCAGATGCATGGTTTTTGCCTTTTGAATAGTATTTAACTGGCTTGAGAATATCCTTGAGAAAACTTTGGTAAATACTTTTATTGATCTTGCTTACTATACTAATTATATAAGGATTTTGATCTAATTTGTTGTGCATTTATTCTCTGAACAATAGGAATTCTATCCAAGAGAGACATGACTTGCTTTTTATAATCAATTTATTAGTTCTAAATTACACAATTTCCTACTCAGGGCAATTTAAGCCAACCAGATGTTTGTGTTATTATGGTGAGCAGTATTATTTTTCCCCTGATATTTACACCAGGATAGTCAGTGGTTAAAAAAAAAAAAATCAATCTTAGAAACAAATAAGCACATTTATGACAATTAGATTATGTGAATTTTTATTTATAAATATTTTCCAGCATACACATTAATTCACTGACAGAAAGAAGAGTAATCATGGGGCATTATGTTTAACCTTTCAGATACTGAGATTTACCATAGTCTTGATTTCTCAGTTGAAAATGATTGTAGTTTGGTTTGAGCCAGGGTTTCTGGGCTGTTACAGCCTGCTCTGATGGCATTATGATTAGGAGCTCACCTGCATTGCTGCTGAACCTCTTTGTTAATTTTTGGACAATTTTTTTTGAGACAGTGTCTCACTATGTCGCCCTCGGTAGTGCCGTGGCATCACAGCTCTTAGCAACCTCCAACTCGGGCTTACATGATTCTCATGTCTCAGCCTTCCAAGTATCTGGGACTACAGGCGCCCCCCACAATGCCTGGCTATCTTTTTTTTTTTTTTTTTTTTAATTGCAGTTGTCGTTGTTTGGCGAGCCTGGGTTGGGTTCGAACCTGCTGGCCCTGGTGTATGTGGTTGGTGTCCTACCCACTGAGCTACAGACGCCGAGCCATTTTTGGACAATTTTTAAACATAAGTTCTTGCCTTCCTTTGTTCCGTGAATGGGATGCATCATAAAATGAACCTTTTTTTGGTCTTAAAGCCCCTGTCTTAAACCTGCTTCAGAATTTCTTCCTGCTTTGTTCTCAGTCCTAGAACCTCAGACTCCTTTTTTCCCTGCCTCATGTTAACTTTCCATTGCTGCTGTAGTAAATGGCCACAAACCTAATGGCTTATAACAAAGTAGATTTGTCAGTGTACAGTTCTGGAGGTGCGGAGTGTGGTGTGGGTCTCACTACCCCAGAAAGGTGTTGGCAGGGCTGGACGCCTTTCTGGAGAAACTTTTCTTGATGTTTGCAGCTACTCAAGGCTTCCTGTGCTCTTTGGTTCATGGTTTTCTCCTCCAAAGCTGGCAACAGCAGCTCAAATCCTTCTTAGACTTCTTCAGTTGATCTCCCCACCTGCCTCCCTGTTGCACTTTGGAGGACCTTTGTGTAACACATTCACAAGTTCCAGGATTAGAATGGGCCCATCCCTTTTCCCTTCAATTCTTCCTTGCCTTTCAGGAAATAAATAGCAGTCCAGTATCCCTTGCAATAAAGCGTGGTTAGACCCCATCTCCAGCAGCACTCCCCTTAGGCGGCCTTGAGCAAGTCGCCTTCCATTTGAGCTGCCTCCTGAATACCACAAGGGGTCAGCATCTTCACGGCTTGTTTCTGCCCAGTGGTGCAACCATGAACCTTGGAAGCAGGAGCAACCTCATTACTAAAACCACTGCTGAGAAAATACATTGCTGTCATCTCCATTCCTTTTCAGTATGTCACTAAAGGAGGAAACCACTGCCTTGGAAAGCCAGGCCTTATCAGTCACCTGGGCAGAGGCCAGCAGTACTGTATTGCAAAGTTCCGATTTGATTTTCTACCTGCTGGTCTATTTTCTTCCCTTGAAAGAACTTCTTCAAACATTTCTTGCAAAGCAGGCAGGCTTACTGGCAACAAATTCCCTTAATTTTTTTTTGTCTGAAAAATTCTTTATTATTTATTCTTTGTGGATAATACAACAGGATTCAAAATTCTAGATGGGCGTTATCTGCCCCCCCCAACACAATAAATACTTCATTCTGTTCTCTTCTTGTTTGCGTGGCTTCGGAGGAGAAGTGGTACATAATTCTTATTTTCCCTTTTTGTTTTCTCCATCTGGGTTCTTTCAAAATTTTTTTTCTTTAGTCTTGCTTTTCTGAAGTCTCAAACAATATTCCCTGTGTGTTTAGCAAATGTTCTGCTTGCAGTTCTCAGACTTTCCTCCCAGGATCCATGGTTCAATAGATTTTGGCATTAATCTGGGACAATTCTCAGTCTATTGTTTCAAATGTTCCTTTTGTTATTTCCATTAGGCACTGTGTCACCCTTTTCAGTTGTTCCACAGTTCTTAAATCTTCTGATTTTTTTCAGTCTTTTTTGTTTACTTTTCCATTTTGGATTCTTTACTGTGTACAATCTACTAATCAGCTCATCAAAGGAATTTTTTATTTCTGTTACAGAGTTATTAATCTCAGGCCTTCCTTTTTTTCTTAGAATTTTGATCTATATGCTTACCTTGCCATCTGTTCTTCCATGTGGTGACGTATAAGACATATATATTTTGTTTCTGCTCCCGATTCCTGGCATGGAGCTTCTAAAACCCTGTACCTTCCTGAGTGATAAGCATGATTAGAGCATCTTTTGGTATAGTATTAATATTTGGGTATAATATTTGGTTCCTGGTTTCTGCTGCAAAACTTCTAAGACTGGGAATCTCTGGAGTGATAAGAGTGTCTCTTTGTAGGTTGATGAGATGACTGGTGGCTGAAAGCCCCTAAATCTCTTCCGAACAGGGGCCAGTTACTACGGGAAACACCCAGGTGATTAGAAGGTTGAAACTTTCAGCCCCATCCTGGACCTCCAGGGAGAGAAGCTGTAGTTTGAGTTCATCACCAATGGGCAATGATCTTATTAATCCTGCCCATGTAATGAAGCCTCCATAGAAACATCCCTGAAGGGGTTAGGAAGATTTCTGGGTTGGAAAATACTTCAAGTTGTTGGGGAGGTGGTGCACCTGGGGTGGGGGCTGTGGAAGCTCTGTGCCCCTTCCCACATACACTGCCTTGTGCGTCTTTTCTATTTGGCTGTTCCGGAGTAATATACTTCATAATAAACTAGTAATCACATGTAGACTGCTTTCTTGAGTTCTGTAAATCATTCTAGCAAATTTTCAAAGCCAAGAAGGAGGTTGTGGGGGACTCTGATATATAGGCAGCATGTTAGACATACCACAGACCCAGACTTGACATTGACTTTCAAAGCTGGAGGTGGGGTCTTCTCTTAGCTTGTGGGGTCTGCAGTAACTCTGTGTTGACAGCATCAGAATTAATTGAATCAGAGGTTTCCCAGTGATGCCCATAGAGAACTGGAGGTTGCTTAGTGGGAAACCACACACGTTTGGTGTCAGAAGTATTGTGTAAAGAAACTGTGATTTTTCCCCCTTTTTTACATATTGTCTAGTTTATGCATTACAGCCTTTAGCATTTTAATCATAGTTGTTTTAAATTCCCAATCTGATGATTTCAACATCTCTGCCGTATGTGAGTCTGGTTCTTTTGCTTTCTCCCCTTAAATGGTGATTTTTGCCCTTTAGCAAGTCTTGTAATTTTTCCTTGATTGCTGGACTGCTGGACACCGTGTTCTGGGTGGAGGAAACTACTGTAAACGGCCTTTAGTAATGAGGTGGTGAGATGTGAGGAGGGAAGGCGGTCTGTGGTCCTACGATTCAGTCTCTGTCTTGTAGTGAGCCTGTGTCCCTGGACTGTGAGCGTCACATGTGCTTCTGTTTCCAGAACCTAAACTTCTGGGGTGTTACCAGAGCGTAACTGACCTGGGGGAAGGGAAACACCCAACTCCAACCCAGTCTCCTGGGAGAGGAGGTCTAGAGTGGACTGCAGTGCCTCTGGAAGTGCGACTCACAGAGGTGTGCAAACCTGCCCTCCGTGACTGGGTCCCCCTGGAGTTTTACCTCCTGGGCTGGTCCACAGTGAGTCTCCAGCAAGGCGTCAGTGGCAGCTCAGGTTCCCCCGCCCTGGCACAGGTGCCGCCGAGGTTTCTCCTCCAGTAAGTTGTGCTTCTCTGTATCTGCCCGTCTGTCTCTCTAGATGTGGGGGCAGCGATTTGCCCTGCGATCCCACCCCTCTTAGGGATCTAAGAAGAGCTATTGATTTTTCAGTGTGTTCAGCCTTTTA
>CAUYON010210358.1:0-14960 GCA_963573935.1 Arctocebus calabarensis | reverse complement strand
GTGGGGTCTTGGGGTCTTGGTGTGTGCCACACCTTTTGGGGGCAAAACACGATTGTAAGAGGGACTTTACCCAACAAATGCAACCAGTGTAACATGGTTTCTTGTACCCTCAATGAATCCCCAACAATAAAAAAAAAAAATCCTTTTATCATAAGGACACTTAAACTAGATTACTGCAGCTCAATTTACAATCGCCAAAATGTGGAAACAGTCTAAATGCCCACCAACCCAGGAATAGATTAACAAGCTGTGGTATATGTACACTATGGAATACTATTCAGCCATTAAAAAGAATGGAGACTTTACAGCCTTTGCATTAACCTGGATGGAAGTGAACACATTATTCTTAGTAAAGCTTCACAAGAATGGAGAAGCATGAATCCTATGTACTCGATTTTGATATGAGGACAATTAATGACAATTAATGACACAGTGGGGGTGGGGGAAAGGAAGAGCAGAGAGAGGGAAGGAGCGAGGGGGGTGGGGTCTTGGTGTGTGCCACACCTTTCGGGGGGCAGAACATGATTGTAAAAAGGACTTTAACAAATGCAATCAGTGTACATGGTTACATGGTTTCTTGTACTCTCAATGAATCCTCAACAATAAAAAAAGTATATATATAAATAAATAAATAAGTAAAAAAAAATTTTTTTTTGACAAAATCCAAAATACCAATGCCTAATTAAAAAAAATAAAACTCGGCTCGGCGCCTGTTGCTCAACAGGCTAAGGCACCAGCCACATAACACCTGAGCTGGCAGGTTCGAATCCAGCCCGGGCCCGCCAAACAACAATGACAGCTGCAACCAAAAAATGGCCGGGCCTTGTGGCGGGCGCCTGTAATCCCAGCTACTTGGGAGGTGGAGGCAGGAGACTTGCTTGAGCCCAGGAATTGGAGGTTGCTGTGAGCTGTGATGCTGTGAGCTATGATGCCGCAGCACTCTATCCAGGGTGACCGCTTGAGGCTCTGTCTCAAAAAAATAATAATAATAAAACTCTCAGAAACCTTGGACATAAAGGAAGACTCCTTAATCTGGTGAAAGGCAGCTGTGAGACACATGTAACACGATCCACAACAAGGAAAGGCTAAGTACTTTCCCAGGTCAGGAATAAGACAAGGATGTCAAGTCCATTTATAACGAACATTTTGCGGGATGTTCTAGCCAGTGCAATCAGGCCAGAAAGAGAAAAGAAAGGCTTCAAGACTGGAAGGGAGAAAGTATGTCTTTATTAGCAGACAACCTGATTATCAATGTCAATGTGGAAAACCCAACAAAATGTACAAAAAAGCTCCTAGAACTAATATGGGAGTATCCCAAGAATACAAGATCAATGTGCAAGAATCAATTATATTTCTATATAGTAGCAGCAAGCAACTGGAAACTGAAATTTAAAGAAAACATTCAAGGCGGCGCCTGTAGCTCAGTGGGTTAGGGAGGGCACTGGCCACATACATGAGGCCTGGCAGGTTCAACTGGCCCAACCCTGCTAAAGCAACGATGAAAACACAACAAAAAAATAGCCAGGCATTATGGCAGGCACCTGTAATCCCAGCTAATTGGGAGGTTGAGGCAAGAGAATCGCTTAAACCCCAAGAGTTTGAGGTTGCTGTGAGCTGTGACGCAGTGAGACTCTGTATCAAAAAGAAAAAAAAGAAAACATCAATACCATTTAAATAGCATCACAAATATGAAATACTTAGGGATCAGTCTGACAAAAGCTATGCAAGACCAATATTCTAAAAACTAGAAACACTGTTAAAAGAAATTAAAGAAAAATCTAAGTAAATGGAGATATCTGTATCTATCTATCTATCTATCTATCTATCTATACACATACATACCATGCTCACTGATCAAAAAATATATTGTTCTACAGACTCAAAGAAATCCCATTTAAGTCCCAGTAAGCTTTTTTTTCTTAAAAATTGAGAAGTTAGGCCAGGCGTGGTGGCTCACGCCTGCAATCCTACCTCTCTGGAAGGCCGAGGAGGATGAACTGTCTGAGGTCACAGGTTCAAGACCAGCCTGAGCCAGAGTGCGACCTCTGTCTCTAGAAATAGCCAGGCATCATGGCAGGTGCCTGTAGTCCCAGCTACTTGGGAGGCTGAGGATCCCTTGAGCTCAAGAGTTGGAGGTTGCTGTGAGCTGTGACACCATGGCACTCTACCGAGGGCGACATAGTGAGATTCTGTCTCAAAAAAAAATTGAGAAGCTGATTTTATAATTCAAATAAGAATGCAAAAGCCAGCCTTCTAAAATTAAAATAGAAAAAAGAAATAGAAGGAATATTCAAAACAGCTTTGAAAAGAACAATGTTGGAGGACATGCAGTGCCTGGACATGCACTGTCTGACCACAGGACTGAGCCAAGCGGGGACTGTCAACAAGTACAGCAGGGCCGTGGGACTGCAGCTGGTCCCTAAGCAGACCCACACACGCATGGAAGAACCACAGTCTTTTCAACACACAGATGTCCATACAGCAAAAAATGAATGCACACAAACAATATCTCAAAATGGATACTAGAACTAAATGTAGGACCTAAAACTATAAAATGTTTAGGAGAAAACAGAGAAACTCTGTGAAGTAGGCAAGTATTTCTGACACCAAAAGCGTTAAACCACTAAAGAAATTAGTTGGACTTTATCAAAATTTAAAGCTTCTGCCTTTTAAAAGATGCTATTAAGGAATAAGTCGGCACAGGCTGGAGTCCCCTCCACTGCACCATATCTGGCTGTGGTCATTATTCAAGTTACAGACGGTGTTCTGTATATCTGGTTTACCTCACAGTCTAGGGACAGTCCCGGGGGACACTGCTGATGCTGAATGCACACTGAGTGGACGAATGCTCAGTAAGTGCACTGAGTCACATACTTAAGGGGGATGAATTTAAAGACAGGCATTAGGGAAATTTAAGTCAATGCCATTCCCTCTGCTGTGCTGCCAGGCATTGTCTATTCTATCTAATATGTTAGGGTAGACTTTAAAATAACTAGTTGAATTGAAATGATCATAACATAAAGAAACGTTAAATGCCTATGGTGATGGATACCCCAACTACCTGAATCAATTAATCTACACATCCGAGGTTTGTATCAAAATGTCACATGGACCCTGTGTATTCACAATACTTAAAAATAAAAAAATTAGGGTGGCGCCTGTGGCTCAAAGGAGTAGGGCGCCGGACCCATATGCAAGAGGTGGCGGGTTCAAACCCAGCCCCAGCCAAAAACTGCAAAAAAAATTTAAGAATTAAATGCCATTAAAAAACATAGATTGTGACAAAATAGAAATCCCAGATATGAAATACCCAGAATATATAATTTTCTTTTTAATTTCAAAACCTGATACTAAGAAAACAAAGCACCCATGACAGGCAGCAGGGCCAGCCTCGCGATGATGTTTATGGAGATGCTCACTCTCGGGGACCACAGCCTGTGACCTCCTCCCTCTGAGTGTCACCTGGGCTGGTGCCTCGTCTCTAACTACAGGGTAGAGTAGGAGTGATGGCACGTCACTCCTGCCACCCCAGTGATGAGTGGCAGTGACTTTCATCCTCCTCTCTCTCTCTGCCCCCTGCTGAGCTGCCCAGGGAGAGATGTCCACAAGCCTGAGGCCAAAAGCTCAAGGAATTCAATCTTGCCAAAACCCACACAAGATGACCTCTAATTCAGTTACCAATAAAATTACAAACACAACATTCCACTCTGGCTCAACTGACCTTAAAGCGATGGCTCTGGGAGCTCCACACCACCAGGTCGGGGAGGCCCCCTCGGCAGTGTCGGAAGTCAGCAGCCAGGCGCCTGCATATGCCGCTGAGGACAGGACCCCCCAAGCAGGAGACGAGATCCTGAACACAGAACATGTGGACAGTCAGCCACTCCCTAGAACAGACACCCCAACAGGCCCCCAGGGTCACAAGACAGACATAAACTTGGTGTGCAGCTCAACACCATGTGCTGCTCACTGCTGGGACCAGGTCTGCACAGCCACTGGCTAACGTCCCCGTGGCCAGCTCTGGGAAATCAGTTCTCCTTTGCCTCGTTACCAGACTTTGCTCAGGACAGACATAGGTAGCCGCTAAGGAAGAGGAAATAGGCAAAAGCACACAGGAATCTGTCAGCAAGGACTCACAGAGGCCGACAGCCATAGTGACAGAGAAAGTGTCCTCCCAGCCACAGCCACAGGACAAGTAAAAAGAAGCTATCAACTCAAAGGTGGCAAAGGCTTAACTAGGGCTTTGTTAGTTCTCTAGCATATCTCCAGTACTAACAGTGGCATCTGGGCTGGGGACACAGGGCATTGTCAGAGACATATATACACACGCCACATGGATGTACACACACGCTGATATTTAAATATAAGTATAAATACCCACTTGCAGGCGTTCATATCTCTATGCACAACCTTACTTTGACGCAGTTGCCACACAGACGCCCAGCCCTGGGGAGCCACTGTTACTACTTTCCGACCACACCGTGCTGTGCAGGTGAGCCATTACCTGAGCTTGCTGAAGGGAAGCAAAGCAATCCCATCTGACAAGGGAAGCGTTTCTGCCCTCCTGAGCCTGCCACGTGGCTGCCACCCAGGCTCGCAGGCTCTCTGCAGGAGCATCACGAATCAGCTGCAACCTGGCCTCAAGGGCCAGCGTCCTGCGTGTGAAGAAACCGTCCGTGCACAAGTCCAGTGGGAAGGCCTGTGATGCAAGGAGAGCAGGGTCTCAAGTGGGCTGAGTGCACTGATCAGGGACTGGTTAGCACCTATCAAATCTGAAACTGCCCAATTGGTTGATAGATTCTTTCTCTCAAAAAATGTGTAAAAACTATCTGAAACATGTAATCCAATATAAAAGCAATGTACAATGGTGTTTTAGAATAATAATTTGTAAAAAAGAGCTTTGAGCTTAAATTGGTAGGCCTTTTTTTCCCTCTTATTTCCCACTTTGATAAGCTGGGTTTTTTTAATTATTGTTTTGGGGTTTTTTTGGTTGACTGGGTTTTGGCAGGCTGCTTAGCCGGCCATGTGTGACAATGATGTAAGAGCCACTGGCACAAGGCTTGGGCCATGGAGGGTGCTTAGAAAAGGGTGAAGCTGAAGGTCCTTTCTACTAAACGTTTTTAAAATATATGTTGAGGCTCTGCGCCTGTGGCTCAATGGGCTAAGGCGCCAGCCAGGTACACCTAAGCTGGTGAGTTCGAATCCAGCCCAGGCTGCCAAACAACAATGACGGCTGCAACTAAAAAATGGTCAGGCGTTGTGGCGGTTGCCTGTAGTCCCAGCTACTTGGGAGGCAGAGGCAGGAGACTTGCTTGAGCCCAGGAATTGGAGGTTGCTGTGAGCTGTGATGCCACAGCACTCTACCCAGGGGGATAGCTTGAGGCTTTGTCTCAAAATAAATAAATAAATAAAATAAAAATTTTTAAAATATATTAAAAAAATAATAAAATAAAATACAATGTTGAAAGTAAAGTAGACTTAAAGTATAAAACATAACACACTAGGCTAGGTGCAGGGGCTCACTCCTGTCATCCCAGCACTCTGGGAGGCTGAGGAGGGTGGATCACTTGAGCTCAGGAGTTCAAGACCAGCCTGAGCAAGAGCAAGACCTGGACCCCATCTCCACTAAAAATAGAAAAACTAGCCGGGCATTGTGGCTGGTGCCTGTAGTCCCAGCTACTCGGAGGCTGAAGCAAGAGGATCACTTGAGCCCAGGAATTTGATGTTGCTGTGAGCTATGAGGACACCAGGGCATTCTACCCAAGGTGACAGAGTGAGACTCTGTGTCAAAAAAAATAAAAAATAGGGCGGCGCCTGTGGCTCGGTGAGTAGGGCACTGGCCCCATATACCGAGGGTGGTGGGTTCAAACCCAGCCGCAGCCAAACTGCAACAACAACAAAATAGCTGAGTGTTACGGTGGGTTAGAGGTTGCAGTGAGCTGTAACGCCATGGCACTCTGCCAAGGCGTGAGTAAAACTCTGTCTCTAAAAAAATAATAATAAAATAAATAAATACATAAAATATAACACACTTACATTTTAAGTTCTATTATTCAGATTTTTTTTAATAAAGCTATTCTGGCCCATTGTGATGGCTCACGCCAGTAATCCTAGCACTCTGAGAGGCCAAAGCAGGTGGATTGCCTGAGCTCACATGTTCCAGACCAGCCTGAGCAGAGCGAGACCTCTATAAAATAGCCAGTCCCAGGTACTCGGGAGGCTGAGGCAAGAGAATCACTTGAGCCCAAGAGTTTGAAGTTGCTATGAGCTGTGACACCATGGCACTCTACCCAGGGCGACATAATGAGACTCTGTGTCCAAACTAAATTAATTAATTAATTAAATAGTTGTCCTTTCAGTGGAATATGATGCCAGGGCACTCTACCAAGGGTGACAAAGTGAGACTTTGTCTCATAAATAAACCAATAAATGAATGAATGAATGAATAAAGTTATTCTTTCAGTGAACCATAATGAATGTATGAGCAAAACGTAACAAAGACACAGGGGTAAGACGGCTGAAGATCTGGAGCACGCAGGCGGCACAAGTCACAGATGTATGCGACATCTCCTCGTGGGATAAGGTCACCCGATTACCTGGTAGGCATTTCTGAAGACGTCTGGTATCCCGTCCATGAAGATGATGTCCCACAGGAGGAGACCATACAGGGTGCAGAAGGTGGACCCTTCCCCATGAATCCCTAAAACATTAAACATCCACACAGAGGCAAAATCGGTTTTATAAGTTTTTTCAAACATACCACCTACCCTACTGCACTCTCAATTTCAAGGAAATAATAGAAACACTTCAGATTCAGAAGTAAATGCTATCTTCATGGATTACTAGCTCATTTTTTACAGTTTTTTTTTTTTACATACACAAGTCCCAGTTAAGGGCAAAAATCCTACAATCATAGAAAAATTCAAATGAACCCTTGAAAGCCACAAAGCAGCCCTCAGTGCCTACTTGCCTGAGCAGAGGAGGCTGTTTCGCTGTCTATAGCAAATGTATCCTGTTTTGTAAGCCTTCTCACTCTGTAAGCCTATCTTTCTTTTCCGCAATGACTTTGTTTCATGCTTGCCCCGCACCCCCGCCCCCCCCCAAAAAAGCCACAAAGCTCTGGCGCTCATACTTTGGTGAATGACTTAGAAAACACGTTTCTTAAAAAGACAGATTCCCCCCTTAGGCTGTGGAGGTTCTGATTTAGCAGGCCTGGGTAACCAGTGCAGGGGCTCACTGGCGGGCCCTGAAGAGATGTTTCCCTCAAGGCTCCTCCCGTGAGGCAGCCGGTGGCGGGTCATCCTGTGACCTTGGGCATGGCACATGCTGTCTGGATCCGCTTCACCCAGGAGCACCAGGCTGCACGGGACCCAGTGTTTCCAGTCCTCCAGGCTTCACAGAAACTTTTGCCTTGAAGACCATCTAGTTCAGACTCCCCACCTCAAGTCACACACACACATTTTACTGAACAGGGGACGTCCTCAGAGAACCAAGTACCAAGGTCACACAGAGTCAGAGGCAGGGTTTGGTGAAGAATGGACAGATCGGCCTTGACATGACACTCAGACCTGTGTGCCCAGCACACCTGACCAGGGATGTGCCTCTCCCACGTCATTACCTTGGTTGCAAGAAGCAGCTGCCTCCTGATCCTGGCCCCAACATGCCCATACCAGCAGAAAGCTCCCCTGGTTAGTCCAACCCTGACAAGCACGGGCCCCCGTCCATCCAAGCGAGGCCACAGTGAGAAGGGGCCAAATCACAGACCAGCCAATCCCTGTCTGTCTGCTCGGGAACCCAGCACAGGCTTCTTGGTCACATGTCCCCACGTGAAGGTGTACTTGGGACAAAGCCTGAGGTGTTGGGAGTAGTGTGTGGCCAAGTCCCCTCTGCCCTGCTTTGCTACACCTGTGCTAGGCCTTCTGCTGCGCCCCTCTGTCCTGGCCCCTCACCCTGCAGACTGTCTCAGCCATGCTAAACAAGAGGGCCAGGCCTGGCAGGACTCGTTCAGGCCTCCTGACTGACACTACATCCTGTAACCTCCACTGGAAGCTCTGTGCTCCTGCCCAGCCAGGAATGAAGCTGGGACTCAGCTTTCTGTCCTGGGGTGCGCACCACGCAGTCGGGAACACTGAGCAGCCCGCGCTCAGCATCAGTATTGTAAGTGAAATCACTTTGGTGAGGTCCTTCTGAGTGATTCAGAAATAACCTTCCCTACAGTGTGTTTGAAATTACCCTCACACAAAATCCTCTCTAAAATAAAGCCAAGCAGCAAGAGTTCAGCTCAATCACTGCCCTAATTTTAATAAATAGAAAATATTGTATGTAGAAAGTATTTCCTACTCTGGAACAGGAAAAGCCCGTTTTTCAGGCTTACAGCTCAGCAAGCAATGTTCATACCAGGTGCTCAGGCGTCAGCCCACTACATGGCACCGGGCCCGGCCTGCTCCTCCGCCAGCCACAGCCCTGCCACACACCCAGGGCCTCAGCTGTCAGCCTCTCCTTTGGTATCTGACCTTGCCAGGGCGACTGTGTCTCTTGATCTTCCCTAGTGTTTGACTTCTTCCCCAGGGTCACCACCCTTCCCTGTAAGTGAGAAAGATACTGCACAGATGAAGCCTTACACTCACCAGAAAGACACCATGTTTTGAAAAATCCTATGTTGAAACTGTCTTTATGGTGCCCGTTAACCTCCTACACACTTGGGTGGTACTGAAATAATGTCTTCATTTTCACATCTGAATACATGAGAACATTTTCTAACACTAGTAACCCTACCACCCAGGCAGAGGGAGTCCTGCCCAGACACGGGGACAGAGGGAAGGGAAGAGATGGTGGAAGGAACACAGACGGACGGGGAAGGTGTGTAGGGTTCACAGCCCATCCCCTCCCCTTCTGCACAAAGGCTTATGCAGTATCTTCTGTAACAGAAGAAAGATCAGAGCCAGGTGCTGTGGGTGTCTTCAGGGCAGCTGACCCACCCTATTCCTTCTCTTTGATAAGCGGCAGAGGGGACGAGATGCCTTTAAAAACTGTAGTTAGGGCTCTGCGCCTGTAGCTCAGCGTCTAGGGCACCAGACACATGTACCGGGACTCGCAGGTTCAAACCCAGCCCAGACCTGCCAAACAACAATGGCAATTACTACAACAACAAAATAAAATAGCCAGGCATTGTGGTGGGCACCTGTAGTCCCAGCTACTAGTGAGGCTGAGGCAAGAGAATCACTTAAGCCCAAGAATTGGAGGTTGCTGAGAACTGTGACACCATGGCATTTTACCAAGGGTGACACAGTGAGACTGTCTCACAAAAAAAGAAAAAAAAAAACTGTAGTTAATCAATTTTTTTTTCACATCCTCTGGTCAGCAGCACCCTCCACAGTGGGCAGCAAGTAGAGGGGCGACCCCAGCCCACTACCTACACCCACCAGTGACACTATCCAACCCCATGGGGACTGGGTGAGGCAGGAGACGCTGCTCAGTTACCCTGGTCAAAACCGCCGCGCCTGTAATAGGCCAGTGCCAGCTCCTCCACAGAGCACAGGACTGTGGTGGGGGCTGTGGCAGCCCCGGCCTCCATCACAAACACGGACTTGCCCATCCCACGCTGCGGGCACAGCCTGCCCGTGATGGTCACCTGAGGCAGCAACAGAAGGATATCCATTAGCCCCGTGGCCTGCCCGTGCATCCCCAGCATCACCTCCTCCCCCTGCAGCCGTGCACAAAGTGCACGTAGCAGAACATGTGGCATCTGAGCTACACACAGGTCTGCAAGAGTGTGACAGCTCGCTGGCCCAGGCGGGGAGAGCCTCAACCACCAGACTGCCCCCATGCAGGTCTGCAGGCACACTGACAGCTCAGCATGTCCAGCGTGGGAGGGCCTTGACCACCAGACTGCCCCCAGCCCCCTTGACCAGCAGGTGTAGCTCCCTCCCAGGGGCTCTGTCACTCAACCCAGGGTGCGCCCAAAACCCCCTCCGGATCTCAGCAGGGAGAAAGGCATCAGAGAGAAAACGGGAGCAGTGGCCACGTCGCCATCTAAAATAGGCATTAGACTGTTTAAATCTAAAAGAAAATAAATGCAATCCTGAATAAATGCAATCCTGGGGTTACAAACGAGAGACGTTCTGTAGGTTTGTTTTTAAGTTGAACTTAGTTCGTAAGTGCAAGCTTGTGTAAGTCAGATGCTTGTAACTCAAGGGCTGTCTGTACACATTAAAAACTGTTCTTAGCTTGCTTCCATTCAGAAGAAACAGGTAAATGTGTTAAGTCTTGCACATCTCAGGGACGTTTACTCACATGCCTAACGTCTTTCACAGTTATTTCTGGCAGCTGATGGAAAAGATGCTTATACTTCTTACAGCTCGGAGACTCCCGCAGGCGCATGGCTCTCTGATACAGTGAAAGCCGGTGCCCTGTTCTCACTTCTGGATCTGCCAGCCCATCCAGGATGCACTTAATAGCCTAGCAAGCAACACGGTCACACGTCAGGACTTTAAAAGACCCCAGGGCAGCTTCTATTCATTCAGTCTGACAGGAAAGCCCACTGTAAATTATTTAGTTTTGCTAATTAACAAATGAGCAAACACCATTTCTAGAGATACAGGCTATTCCTTCATCTTACTCTGATACACAGAGTAACCATAACTCCACTCCACGTGTGCTGGTGCACAACCAGCCTGTCACTCAGGCCACGCTGCACATGAGCTGGAGGCACTCCAGAGGAAGACATGCTCAGTGCCTCTCAGGACACCCACCACCTGGGCAGCTCTGGAAGGAAACGTGTCCCGCCCAGATCCACAGCATGACACAGTCCAGAGCAGGAGCCCAGGCACATGGCCACATCAGCTCTCCCAGGGAACTCTCTCATGCAGTCAGAAACCACAGATGTATTTATGTATTAAATGTATTTCCTGAGGCTGTTCAGAGTCACAAATAAACACACTGAAAAACCCATGAAGAGATACCACTTCACACCTAATGGGAAGTCTACAATCAGAAAAACAGAAAGTAACAAACGTTGGCAAAGATGTGGAGAAATCAGAATACTAGTCCACTGCTGGTGGGAATGTAAAAATGGTGCAAACACTGGGAAGAACAAGTTAGCAGTTCCTCAAAACTTAAACATGGAATCACCATATGACCCAGAGCCCACTCCCAGGTATATCCCAAAAGAACTGGAAACAGTGAATATGACAGATGTTCACTGCAGCAATGTGCAAAACAGCCAAAAGGCAGAAGCACCCAGCACCCCTCTCTGGATGACTAGAATCACAGAAGACAGCACCCGCCGCCACAGAATATTATTCAGCCTCCAAAACAGAAGCAGTCCTAATGTGCGGGTGAAGCCTGCAAACACTATGCTGAGCAAAATGAGCTAGACATGAATGCACGAGCACTCCACTCCACTTCCACAAGAGGCATGTTCCTGGAGATGGAAAGTAGATTAGAGGTTACCAGGGCCTGGGGCTGCGGGGGGCGCAGGTGAGCAGGGGACAGTTACTCAATGGTCACGAGTTTCCATTGGGAGTAAGGGATGGTAGGGAGGGTTGCAAAAATTGTAAGGATGATTAATCCCACTGAATTGTGCACCTAAAAGCTAATAAAATGGCAAATTTTATCTAGTTGTATTTTACCACAATAGGAAAAGAAAAAAAAGACCCACAAAACTGATAATCAGTGAAGGCTCAGGCTGTCAGGAGTTATGTGGCCAGAAAAAGTCAAGAAGGGAGATGGAGACACCGAGGGACTTTGAGAGTTCGGCTCTGGGAGGCAGCCTGGCCCCTCTGCCTCCACCGCACTTTGCAAGAATAAGTGGTAAACTGGTACATTCCTGCCCTGAAGACTGAGGTGAAGCAGGAAAAGAACGGTAAGAAAATTAAATGTCACGAGTGTGGTCAGTAAGATCTCTGGGAACAGGTGAGAAGGAAAGAGGATTTTCTGAGCATCAACCTCAAAATCAGCCCAGGGCTTTGTCCACCTCGATGAACTCGAGTGGATGCTTTCTGTAAGATCTCCTGAATCTCTATTTCACTGGAAGAGGCAACATAAACACAAGCATTGTCATTCTAAATTTGGTTCTGGGCTAACAGATGCTTTCTCCTGCTATTTCAGCCTCAATAAACACCAGAGGTAAGGAAGCACCACGCCCACCTCCAGGAGAGAAAATAGCTCTCACTGGCTTTTTCCCTGGCACTTTAGGTAACAAGGCACTTTTTCAGTCGAAGGCAGAAAAAACAGGATGTCGTATTTCCACATTCCATGGTCAATTTTTTCCACCCGTACATCATCATGATTTTTACTCAGCATGTGGAAGGAAAAAAACAAAAGCTCAAAGAGGCACAGTCCCCTCCATTCAACTCAAACGCAAAGCTGGCCTGACCTGGGAGGGCACCTGCTGGCAGCCACACAGACAGCCACTGTTGCCCAGGGCTGGGCAGCACCACCTCTGAGGCCCCACCCTGCCTGGTCCCAGTGCCACAGAACCCTCCTACTTTCAAGTACCCAAGGACCCCACACGGGGAGCATCAGTGCCTAAAACAGCCACCCGGCTCAGGGTTAGTCAGACCACACGCCTTCCAACAGCAGAGCAAAATACCTCACAGAAGTCCAAAGAGTTATTCATTCAGTACCTGCAATAAGGGACGTTTTTCCATCAATCTTTCTACCTGGAAACCATGTGCAACAAATAAATTAAATCACCACTTCCAAAACAAACAAAAAAAACTTCCTTAAAGGCACCCGCTGAGGGCCTAGATGTCTGATTCTTCCTCACCCTTAATTCCCTAAGTCCACAGCCAGCCCTTTTGCCAACCTGCAGGGATGACACGTCCCCTGTCTCTATTTTCAGGCTGTGTTAGCGTCCCCGGTGTTTCCTTCCTGATATGAGGCTGACAGAAGAAACATGCATTCTAATCACATTCAGACTTTAAAGTATTTAAAAGTCTGCCTCATTTTAAAGATTCATTCAGAAGTAAGAAGAGCTACAGGAACACCCTGCTCCTCAGTACCAGTTCCAGGCGCTTCAGGTGCTGGTGGAGGTTAAGGGCCAGTCGGTCCCACCATCGGCCTCTGCTGTCAAGACAGTAAGTTCTCTGAGACAAAAGGCTTTCAAGTTCCTCAACAGCTTCCTATTGTAACAATGACAAAGAAATCTAATTAGACTCACAAAAAAATCAGCTATAATTATATTTAGAAGCCCATAGGATTGGTAAAGTATATTTATAACACACATCTTTCTACTCTCCAATAAGGCCAAGGGCCCTGGACTGACAGGTCAGGGACAGTGAGACGCACTCTGGGTCCCCAGCCCGCTGCCCTGAGCTTACGGACGTCAGAGAGCCCCACGGGCCCCGAGAGCCCCTGGTTCTCTGCAAACCAGATCAGCCGGCACAGAGCTGCATGGAATCAAACTCTGGACAGCGAGCCAGGGACGGGGCTGCAAAACCACATGCTTCTGAGGACCCAGCAGGTCAAGGGACTGAGGGCCAGAAGGACTTGGGGTGGGCAGGACAGTAATGGGGGTGCCATCCAACACCCCTCACCAAGAGGCTCCTCCTCTGCCCAGCTTTCTGAACAGACTGGTCATTCTGTGCACTGACTCTTTTATGGTTCATGGATCTCTTCAAAACACATGATTCAGGCGGCACCTGTGGCTCAAAGGAGTAGCGTGCCAGCCCTGTAAGCTGGAGGTGGGGGGTTCAAACCCAGCCCCGACCAAAAAACAAACAAACAAAAAAAACACAGGATGATATAACCCAGAAAAACACCTAAACCCCTAGACACATACAATTTGAGGGTTTGCAAATTTCTCCAAAGCCCATCCATGGCCCTCCGGGTCCCAGGTCAAGAACCCAGCTGAGCATATGCACTCTCTATAAGATCCCACTTTTCAGTACAGAAATATCAAGCACAGTAAGAGTCAACTCTAGCAACTTCACAATGTTGAGCAGAAGGATGTGACCAAATTTCTCATTTGTGATTATAAATTTGTGCCAGCTGACAGAGAAGCACTTGAGATGGGACATTTCCACCTGAGAGAGTGGGGCACTCCCAAATCTCATGCTGAGGTCTGAGACTCCAGCTCAGGCTGTAGAGACTTGTGTGGGGCCCCCACAGGGCTCTGTCCATCACCCATGGCCATCCTGGAACAGACTCAGCAACTCACAAGCAAACAGAACAGCCGTTTGTCTTCAGCTGTCTTCTCTGCTGACCCGGGACAGCAGGTTGCCTATTTAAACACACCTTCCTCCTAGTACTGTGTGCTGACCCAGTGTGGGGGAAATGCTGCTGGCAGGGCAGGTTTTCCTTCACAGTTTACTACCCCTGTCACATCTTTAAAACGTGGGGTGGGGACTTGTGCTCTAACCTCATACATGTGAACTCTCTGCAGTATTTCAACAGACCGGGATAAAATCCTCGTGTAAATCCACCCAACCGTGAAACACCGCAGAAAGAGAGGCAAGTCCTCATGGCATCTGAAATGAAGATGTGCACCAGCAGTTTAGTAATTTGCTTTACTTGTTGTAAGACATTATAAGAAGTAACAAGGCAGACTGAAGTCCTGTCTTTTAAGAAGATGAGAGTATTTAAATACTTAAATATAAAAATTTTAAAATATGGTTTAAAAGGGAGGATCATGGTATAGAGAACCATGATCCTCCCTTCTCATAGCCAGCTGCCCTGGCCCGGAACATTCACTCAGTGGAGCAAGATGAGAATAACTCTTCCAAACACTCTACACATCCTCTAACCCACGTCAGCAAACTGTGGCCCACAGCCCAAACCCAGGCCCCACAACCTGATTTCTAAACTGAGTGGCCACAAGACCCCAGGAGAAATGAAAGCATACATCCCTACCAAAATCTGTGCACAGATGTTCATGGCAACATGGTGGATAACAGCCAAAACCAGGAATGGATAAACAAATGTGGTCCATTCCTACAATAAAATAGTGTTGGCCATAAAAA
>CAUYON010210354.1:0-20765 GCA_963573935.1 Arctocebus calabarensis | reverse complement strand
CAGTGTTAGAAATCCTTTCCTCTGCTTGCTCTATTCTGTTACTGAGGGCTTCCACTCTTTTTCTCAGAGCTCTGAAGGCTGCAACTTCTTGTCTCAATGTGTCGAGATCTTTGATCATTTTGTCTTTGAATTGGTTGAATTCTTGAGGCATCTTCTGAATTAATCCTACAATTTCTACCTCTATCTTAGTTTCCATTTTGTTGATCCTGTTTGCAATCCAGATTCTAAATTTGATTTCAGGCATCTCCGCTATCTGTTTGTGGATGGGATCCTCTGGATTGGATGGTTTGTCATGCTTTGGGGGAGTTGCACTGTTCAGTTTATTCATGTTGCCAGAGTTTTTCCGCTGATTCCACCCCATGATTGTTTTTCAGTGTTTAGTTAGATGAGCAGGTCAAGTGAAATTGGACTGGAAACTTCTATGGTTGTGGTTGACCAGCCCTCCACCTAGGAACTGGGACTGGTGGCTGCAGCTTTTCCTGTACAATTTCGCAAAGTACCTGTACAGTACTACAGTCTGTGACTGTAGAGGCCTACATAGTGTAGTGGGGGTAGGTGGCTCTGTCTTGTATCCAGCTGATTTTTGTCAAATCCTAGTGAATCAGTAACCCTGGGGTGCAGTCTCAGGTTCGGTGAAATACAAGCAACTAGGACATCCCTTCCCCCACTAGTAGTATCTGGAAGAGGACAATCAAACGTCCCCACTACAGGAAAACCTTTGACCCACCTTCAAGGGTCCTTGGATAATTTGCACAGTTCAAGAGTTCCAGACCAATTGTCTCTGACAGCCCCCCACTCTCTAGTTGGAAAGTTCAAGAGGGCTTTGGCAACTAGATGTTAGGGGCTATTGGCAGCTTGAGTGTGATTTGAGTGCCTTTGGAGCTCCGAGGGGTCAGAAATGCCTGTCCAGTAGGAGGTTTAGAGCCAGGGTGTTGGTGCCTCTTACCTCACCTTGGTCGTCCTTCACCACTGGATTTTGGTCACCCCAGTATCTGGTAGTCTCTCTGGCAGACTCTGTTAACCCAGTCTCTGTGTCCCTCTTCTGTCCAAAAAAACAAATGTGCCAGGACTATGCGCCTGCCTGAGTCAAAATGAAGTCATTGCCTCCTCCTCATGGTTACCACAGTCTATCACCATCCAGCAGGGGAGGCTGGGGTATGCCTGCCTTAGGTGCTCAATGGCAGCTGAAGAAAGTTCCACCTGAGCTCGGTCCAAACCTGAGCATATCCAGACAGCAAAATAATTTCTCCCTCGGCCACTGCATCTTTGTTGCCACTGTTCTGCGGTACTGGAATCTCTATAGGCAAGGTATGGCTCCCTCTGGAAGGCCACAGAGATGGGGAGATGGCTCTCCAGAGTTAGACCCCAGCAGGATCACTCTACTAATGCTGAAGTTGGGTGGAAGGTGCCTCCTCTTAGGTTTGTGCACTTCAGCAGCTTCTGAGCCTCCACCCACAGTGTGGGAACCCTAGCCTGTGTTTACTACTGAGAAACTCTTCTTTGGGCCAGGACAGTCCCCTTTCCCTCTATGTCTTCCTGAACAGTTACTGGATTCACAGGAACAACACAGCTGTACAGCCACCATCTATGCAATGCCCGGTCCTCGCTAAGAAATGCAGACAATCTGGATTCTGTATGAGTTGGACTTTTAGACTTCCAGACCAGGGGAGAGGTAGAATGAAGGATCAAGGTGGCAAGGAAAACATTTAGAACACCAATCACATTGAGACCAAATGAACTAATAAACAAATAAAAAGACTACCAGACACACAAGCCCATAGATGCACCCACAGTCAGAAACACATACACATACAAACAAAACAAAACAAACAAACAAAAAACCAAACAACAACAACAAAATCTACAATAAAAATAATGATACTTGTAAAATACTTGGGGAAAAAAAAGCCTCTAAAAAATCTGATGTAAGCACTCCCTGAAGCCATAAGAAGGGAAGAAGAGGAAGGGGAGAGGAAAAAAAGAAAGTAGTGTTCATAAAAGAGTTACAAAAAAGAAGAAAGGAAAAAGAAAAATGCAATTGACAATAGAAGAAATAAAAATACCATAAGAAAAAAGTAAAATAAAAAATTAATTATCAATGGCTCCTCCAAGGAAAGGATAAAAAAAACCCAACCTCAAAAATATTATTCTTGTATATATATATAGAAATATACATCTATATGTATGAGGTAGTTGTCAACTTTAGTGTGAATAAATTCATAATGCAATATACTTTCCGGACACCAGATGGTGCTGTGAGTGGTTCCCAGGCTTACACCTAATTCCCCGTTTACTTTATTACTATGGTAACCACTCTACCTGCCTGTTGCTATTTTTGGAGTTTCTCCAACAGTTTGTTTTCTAAAAGATGCCCCACTTCAGGTGTTCTGCTCCAGATGGCACTCCCATCTGATCTCCAAACTTGGTACAAGAGTCCATGCTTCACAAATCTCTCCACTCTGCTCCCATGTTCTCCCGCAAACTGGCAACTGCAATTGGCTGTGGGAGAGGGGCTGGCCGCTGCCGCCTCTGTTGCTGCAGCTTGGGACTGCAGTTGTTTCCACCACTGCAGTGCACGGGGACCCTCTTCACGATTTCTACAGCTCAGAGTGTCTCCTCCAAGCCCCAGTTCCCTGCGCACCCTGAAGAGTCAGGTCTCACCAGGATTCCCCACCAGGGAATGCACTTTCCATTCAATTACTCCCAATGATGTGGGGAAAAGGTGTCTGCCATTTAGGACAATTCAAAATGTCTATTTCCTGGCAGAATCCCCTCCCTTCAATTCTCCCTTGGGCTGCCTAGTCCTCTGGCTCCAAGAAGCACCCCTTTTTGGTTGCCAAACTCAGGAATCCACGCTTCACTGAAATTTTCATCAATTAGGTTTTGCAAGTTCCGAACTGCTGTCCTCCCTGTGGGAGGGGCCGGCTGCTGGCCATCTCCACCGGGCAGGGGAAAAGTTTATGTCAGAGTCCAAGGTTTTGAACTACACCTCAAATACACCAATCCACCAATTTGCTCCGCATCTCCAGCTGTCCATGTCAGCTTTCCACACCAAGAATCCACATGGGGAAAAGTCCAGAACCCCCTCCCTCTCACCTGATGTCCTGTGAGAGATGGGCTTTGTGTCTGTCCTGACCACCATCTTGCTCCGCCTCCATAGTATAAAATTTATACTACCCCAAACTTTAATGGGAAGAAAATAAGGTAAGGCATATGTCTGGAAATATTTCTGATTAAAGTTTGAATCCAAGGTTACATTTTTGAAGAAGAATGCAAGAAAATACGAAGAGAACAGTCCTTTGGATTAAGCCAATAAATGTAATCAAATTGGGAAGATATCAGTAATATGTATAAATATATTTTATGTAAATATAAATATGCATATATTTACACACACACATATCTTCACAAAATAGCAGATTATTAGGATTGAAACTCAAAACTTTGAAAATGTTTATAGGGTGCTGCTTTCATTCTTTTTGTAATGTTGAGAGGCAAATTGGTATTGGACCAACATTTTTCTCTCTGGGTTCTGAATCCATTTGTTCAACCAATGTCTCTAAAATAAATAAAACATCTTAATTAGCCATTGTGAAAAAGTATATAACCAAACTGTATTAAATCAATGAAGTCATGCTTTGGTGGAGGGAAACCCAAACCATTTATGCAAATTATACCATATTATTGGAAACCATACAGAAGTTAATGAAAAGGATAAGTCAGTTCTCCAGCATTCAGAGCCATAGTTGCTCCCTGAGTGTAGGAGAGACTATAAGCATGTTAAAATTTTTGTTTGTAAGTTCCTTAGGGCAACCTTCATTGGATCACCTTTTTGGTCAGTAATCACTTAGACAACATCCTTTAGAGAGGAGTGTTCATGAAAACCCTCTTTTTTTAATACTGATCCAGAAACTGCCTCTAGGTAATTTTCACTGGGATGGAATTCAATGAGTTTGGAAGACATTGAAAGGGACATTATTACTTTCCTCCTGGAATAAGCTATGTACAAGTAACATCTGAAATTTATCTTTATTCTCTTCCAAAAGAGGAATGATGACACAAGATGCTGTTGTATCATGGAGCTCTGGTGCCTATCCAGGATAAACACATTTACAAAAGAAAAGCACTGCTCTGAGATTTGGGATTATGCTGGGAGAATAACTCAAGTACAAGTGCCTGGATGTCTCAAGTGGGAAAGGTGATATAGAAAGTCATAAGCTGTTTTGTGCCCCTCCATGACTTCAGACCTTGCCAGTCATCTTACCTTCCACTATTAACCATGCTGTAGGCTAAGCAACTTAATTCAATATCGTCTTTACTCTTGCCATTTGAAAGTCTTTCATATTGCTGTCTTATATTTCCTCTATTGTACTTTAAGAACATTTTAAACCAATTTCTTCTTGTTTGGTTCTCAACAAAGAATAGCTAATTAAGTTTTTGTGCAACAATTCCTTACATTTCCTTTTTCATGCTCAATAATAGAGCTTGACTTTGGTTTCGTCAATGCCTTGACTGACAGGAGTTTCCTATCTTTTTTTTTAGGATGTTGAAAGGACTTACCAATTAGTATACGAAAGATGTTTGAAGCTCCTTAGAAGAAAGTTATTGCACATAAACATTAAATTTTACTGTGATTAGAAATTAAAAGGATGGCTCCATGCCATTACATTGCCCATTGTAGATGTCAAAGTTGTGGGCTCTGTTTTAATTTTTCCTAATAGGACTCTATAGAAAGCAGAATGCTTGATTAAGCTAGAGTAAGATAAAGTCTCTGTTTCTCTGTGCCCTCAATGAATAATAACATTCATATTTATTTCAATGATATTTTAAATGATACATGTATTTTTTCCCCTCAGGCACAATGCAGTCTGATTTTTTGAATATTATAAGAAATGTTATTTCAGATACACAAAATCAGAAACATGTGCTTTGGGGCTAATACTATTGCAGCTCTGTAAGGTCAGCTACAGACTCTACATAAAGCTTGGCTAATACAAAATGAAATAGAAGCAGCTGTTGTAAGGAATGCGGCATATAAGCTCTCATTTAAGGTTATATTGTATTTATTATTAATTTTAATTGCATGTTTTGAGCAAAAGAATTTATTAAAGAAATAAAATAAAACCTGGTTTTGCAAGTGTTCTATGACCAGAGTAAAAAAGACAGCATATAAAAGCATAAACCTCAGTTGTGATCTTTTCTCTCCTTTTATGAAAAGGATATAGATTGTTTTTTCTGCCATAAGGGTATAAGAATATAGGAAAAATCTAACAGTTTTTTTCTACTCCACATTCATACAGCTACTCAACACTTGGACACCAGATATGTGTGTGTGTGTGTTTCATCCACACATCAAGCAGTTCTCTGTAGAATCTCCAGCAGATAATAGCTGGGTGTCTTCTAATTCAGTTCAATGTTGACACTGTCTTACTGGAGACCACATTGGGTCCCCCAGGTTGAGGGCTCAGTTCCACAAGTCTGCTGCCCACTTGAGACGCTAGGCACAAGCACTGATTATGAGCTGTGCTTCTGACTAATTGGTTGTATACTGGGGTTCCCACAGCCCTCTGAGATTTGATTAGGAGGGTTTGCAGAACCCAGGAAAATACTTTAGTTACTGGCTTATTAATGAAGGCTATATTAAATGATACGAATAACATTGGATGAAAAAGTATATAGGACGAGGTCTTCAAGGGTCTGGAGAACAGGAGCTTCTGTCCCTGTGGATTGGGGTGAGCCCTCCTTCTTGGCTCACAGATGTCTCTACCAACCCAGAAGCTCCTTGAGCTCTATGGTTCAGGAATTTTTATGGAGGCTTCATCACATTGACATGATTGATTATTATTTCCTTTTGCTATTCCGTCCTCTCCTCTAGAGAATTAAGGCTCCAAGCTTATAATCCTGGCTTGGTCTTTCTGGTGACCAGACCCCATCTAGGAGCCCACCAAGAGTCACCTCAGTTGAACAAAGAAATACTCCTATTGCCTAGGAAATACCAAAGGAAGTGGGAAGTGGGATCAGAGACCAAACACTAAATAAAATATTCTGCTAGCACCTTATATCACTCAAGAAATTATAAGGAGCTCTGTGCCAGGCACTGAGGACAGAGACTAACATGTGTGTTTCTTATTATTTCACAGCAGGTTATTATAAAATATTTTTTTCCTTCACAGTGGATTACAAAAAGAATCAGGTACTAAGAATTCTATTTCAAACCATAAGACTTTGAGATTGTTTTGACAACTGAACAAATGTTGCTTTTATATGTTTAACACACTCTCATTATAGTGTATATAGTTCTGAGCTTAATTATAAATACAATAAATGGCAGGGACTAGTGGCACATTATTTAGGCAACTCATTGACCAGATACTGAAAGTGGATTGATACCAACATTTTGTGGATTTCAAGTTAAAATCTGACTCAGAGTTCTCTTCCTTCTCTTCCTCCCATCCCTCCTTCCTTCTCTTTAAAAATTTCTCTTGATGTACTGCTGACATGTGACTCGGGTGTGCTATAAAAAACTTGGATATCTGCCTCAAAAAGTTTTAAGTTTTTCCATAACGAACATGTATTTCTTTTATGACTGGAAAAGATAAGCATTAATATAATTGCTGTATAGATTTAGAGAATATATTTCAAAAGTAGTTGTGCACTGATTTTTTTGTGTGAATCATTTAATTATTTTGAGGGACCTCAAGAACCGAACTCTCTATCTCTGTGTGTGTGTGTATATATATATAAATATATATATATGTACATATATGTTTATATATGATTAATTTAATGTTTTGAACAATGTTTTCAGGGATTTGGGTAGTGGTGAAAATCACAAAACCATTATTATATTTTGCATATACTGTATTATTAAGTATCCATAACATACTTAATTCATGTTAATAACTGATTGCCTTCTAGGATAATATTTTGAAGACCGCAATCACTCAATTAAGTTAATGAGTCAACAATAAATGGAGAAGGAACCCCCCCATCATTATATTTAGCATATTCTGTATAGAATTAGAATCTAACTTGAAACGTGGTCTGTGGTTTGCCTCAGATTGCTGAAATGCTCATGAGATGATGGTGTGTTCCAGTCTACAAGTAAATGTCAAAGAAAATGAGTTGGAATACATTACAATGATTATGTAGTATACATTGTTATGCCTTGAGTAAAATCAAGGCATATGGACAGATACGTTTACTAAGTAATGTTCTAAAGGGCCAGGAACTAAATTATGTAGCATCTATAGGGCCTCTGCATCACTCCATTCACAGAGAATTAAATGGCCTTAAGTTATATCTAGGCCATTGTAAGGTATTTGTTTTTATAGATCAGTGAAATGTAGAATCATTGAACACTTATGAGTAGAGAAGTGACAAGATCTGATCTACATTTTAAAAGGATCACTGTGTTTAGAAAAACTGTATCAGAGGCAAGGGTACAAGCAAGGAAATTATTTGAGATGTTATAGACAGATCTAGGAGATATATGATGGTGACCCAGTCTAGCATTGCAGTAGGGTACAGTGATAAGAAATGGTCAGGTTCTGAGCAAATTTTGAAGGCAGAAACAATAGAATTTTCTGGATAATAAATTGTTGGGTGTGGAATGGGTTAGTGAGGATTGGTGGGGGAATATCTGAAGTCTAATAATGAACAACGTTAATTTTGAGAATGTTGTTTGGATAGCTACATGTTGAGTACTGGGTTGTGTGACTTTAAAGTTTCAGTGCAAAGTTTGGATTAGAAAATTACACCTGGGTATCATTGACAGATAGATGGCTCTTATAGTTATGAAACTGGATCAGATTACCAAAGGAGAGGTATAGACAGAGAAGAGAAGAAGATCAAAGAGTAGCCCAAAGCCAATTAAGATATCAGAAGAGAATAGAAAAGTGATGTAGGAGGAAAACCAAGAGAGTGGTATTTTAAAGTTGAAGTAAAGAAAGTGTGTGAAAGACAAAGGATGATCAACTAAGTCAAATACTGTTGAAAAGTTCAGAAAAAGAGGGTAAAAATGACAGTTGTATTTAGTATCACAGAGGCCGTATTAGTAGTTCCCTAGAGAGACCAATATATACAGTATATATACACATGCACACACATTATATGTATATACTATATATGTGTATACACAGACACACAGAATAAGAGAGAGAGAAAATGTGTGCATGAAAAGAGGGAAAAGAAGGGGGAGAGAGAGTCAACGAGAGAGAACAGAGATTGATTTAAGAAATTGGTTCACAGTTGTGGGGACTGGCAAGTCTCAAATCTGCAGGGCGGGCTAATAGGTTGAAGACCCAGCAGAGCCTTGATGTTGCAGTCAGGAGTCCAAAGACAGTTCAGAGGCAGAATTCTTTCTTCCTTGGGGGCCCTCAGTCTTTTCCCTTTCCACCTTAAATTGATTAGATGACACCCACCTACATTATGAGGGATAATTTGCTTTACTCAAAATCTATTGATTTAAATGTTAACCACATCTAAAATTTTTCTGTATAAAAACGCTTTCACAGTAACTGGTGTTGATTAAAAATGGGTAGCAAGATTAGCCAAGTTGACACATAAAATTAACTGTCACAGAAGTTATTGATAAAATTGAGAGGAATAGATTCTATAGGGTAGTATTTACCCAATGCCTTAGATTAGTCCTTAACTCAAAAAATATTTGTTGAATAAATGTAGTTTTTGTTAATTTTTCTTTCCTTAAAAATGTTATCCTCACTTGAGGCAGATTTGACATAATAATTTTTCTAAAAGGAAGAATATGTTAAGAAACATCTTTTTATTTTGGTTTTTAAAAACATAGACATCAAAGAGTAACAAATACTTGTTTAAAAATTGGTCAATCAAAAATGAAGGTAATTCTATAGTTAATTATAACTAAAAACAGAATGCAAATTACCAAATTACCAAATGATTCTGAAATATTTTAAAGGAACAAATTATATACTTTTGGTTGCACTCCTGACTACTAATGATTACAATTTTATGGGTGCCCTTTATATTTTCTCAAATTTCTATTTGTAAAGTTTGAAAATAAATATGGTAACTACTGACACGTTCCCAACTATTGGGGAAATGCCTCTAAGTAAGAGGCAAAGATGATTAGATATTTTAAGTGGTGACATCTAGCAGATTTAATTTTTTTTCTTATGTTTTTTGCTAGACTTATGAAGTTAACAAATGGGGAAATTTTACCCTTTCCCCCCTTCTCTGCCGAATCACTGCCTGGTAACATTTGTAGCCTGGAAGGTGTCACTTTTATTGAATGACTAGCTTCCTGATGCCATCTGGCCTTTTAAATTCTAAGAACTGGACTTCCCACAACAATTTCCAGATTTTTAAAAGGTCTTAAAATGAATTTGACTTTATTTATTTTCTTTCTTAATCTGATTATACATGGTTGAGTTTTCTGGCTTGTTGGTACAACATTGATTATTTTGTCTTATCATAAATAGAAGAGTGGCTGTAGATTACCAGTAAAGTTCTTGAGTGAGCTAAACTGAAGGTAGTGGTGAGGTAAAAGGAGAGCACTTGAAATATTCCGGCTCTCACGGCAGTTTAGTTTCACGGTTTGATTTGTTAGACTATGTAAGCAAGATGTTTTTTATTTATGCAAGGTTGTTACAGATTATACTGGCTTAATGATTTTCACCATACAAAAATAATTCAAAAGAAAAACCTAATTCTCAGTTCATCAATTCAAAAGAAAAGTACAACTTATTAATTAGTTACTTCAGAAAAAAATTTATTTTTGACTCCAAAAACTCTGTTCTGGTTAATGTTAGTTGGTTGATGTTTCTTTGTTTCAAAATAAGACATAGCATTCGTCCCAAGTTTTAATTTGTCATTAATGTCCATTGGTGATAGAGTTTCAATAATTAAAGAAATACATTGCTTCTCAACCTTTTGGCTAAGATCAAGTGTAGTATCTGTTCTTATCAGTTTAATAATGAAAGAAATAACTCTTCCAGATTATATCTATATTCTAAAAAAAAGTAAAGATTTCTTTTTCACACTTGTCTTGATTGAGATCTTCGAGACTAGGACTATTTTTGTTTCAGTGTTTAGCATATGTATTGGCCATGAAATAAGTGGTTACTGATTGCATGAGTTAAGTAAACTAATGAGTACATGCATGAATGACTTCATTAAGCATTAAATTTGGCTCTAAACTTCTTGGTTGTGAAGATGGAAAGGAAATGTGGTAGGCTACAGAATTTTCAGTCCCTACTATAACAGAGACTATCAGCTGAGCTTTTCTTCTTATTTCTCTCTTGGCACACGCTGCTTCCATTTGCTTAATTTTCTCCTTCTCTATCAGATCAATAGAACGTGAGGCTGTCTTTCTGTGAGAGGTGATTTGTACCCAGTTTCTTTGTGGTTTTGCCACAGCTTCCTCGCTGGTCTCCCTGCAGCTCTCCCATGGTTTTATTTATTATCACAGCAGGGCTCCTGTTAAAATGTTAAGTCACATCAAAACATTCCTCTGATCAAAATCTTTAAATGGCTTTCTCCTCTCGCAGGAAAATATCCATAGACCTTAGAGTGGCTTTCAAGTCCCTGTCCTCATGTCCTCCCATTTTATTCCTAGCTCCATCTGCTCTAATCACACTGGCCTCATGCCTCAAATATGCTCAGCCCTGAGCGGAGGAATGCAAGGAGCCCAGTTCTAGACACCGGCAAAGACAAGAAGCTTCCAGAGGGAGTCTGGTCCTGCCAACACTTTGATTTTTCTCCTGTCAAGCTCATTTTGGGCTTCTGGCCTCTGGGACCGTAAGAGAATACTTTTCTATTATTTTAAGTCACTAAGTTTATGATAACTTGTTACAGCAGCCATAGAAAACTAACAAATGGAGATATCGAAGTACATTTTTAAATTTTTTTTAAGAAAATTTATATCTATGTAATACTATATACTTACTGAAACATTTTTTTTCTTTTTTTTTATAATTTTATTGAATCATGATTCTGTACATTGGTGCAATCATAGGGCACGATTCATATACATTCAGAAATGTTTTGATCATACTGTTACAGATAGCCTTCATGGCATTTTCTTGATCACTATATAAAGACATTGATACTCCACATTTAATAAGTTTCCCCAGTACCCTGCTAAGATGCACCATAGGTGTGATCCCACCAATTGCCCTCCCTCCACCCATACTCCCCCCTCCCCTCCCCTCCCTTTCCCCTTTCTATGCATGTTTTAAATTTAAATTTTTTAAACTTTCCTGTCATCAATCTAGCATATATCTCCTAACATAGAGGGCTATATATAGAAACGACTGTAAGTACGTGATATATGTATTTATTGGTTATTAAACATACATTTATAATATGTTGCCTCTTTATGCTGAGAGTCTTTAAGCAATGACTTCCCCGTGGTAACAAGCAGGCCCAGAATGCAGACCGTGGTTTCCATATCCTGTTCTCTATTAAAAGACAGCAGATATGGCTGATTCTAGGGTTGGGCCTGGGGAAGTACAAAAGAGCCTACAGCATCTTGTCATATTAGAAAGTAAGGAAGTGCTCAAAAACAAAAAAACAAAAAATGAAAATATTGTCAAAAGAATAAAGAACCAACCCGGAAGACTTCAGTTAGCAAAGCAGCAAGAAATTAAGGCAATCGAATAAACAGGCAGCATTGGATTGTAAACCTAAGTAAAATCTAAATAGATCTGACTTCATAGTGATATGAATACATAATTGATAAGTAAATACAGAAAGAAACAAATATTTTTTACAGAAGAATTCCAAATAATGTACATGGACTTTTCTCCTTGGAGGAGGTAGAGCTGAATTCCCAGACCACCCCTAGATCTACTTGAGGGCTAGATGTAGTTACTTGGCTCCAAAAAATAGAATAGGAGATAAGAAAGTAAATAACTTTTTAGTGGACTAACCTGTGACTACTACTTTATGCAAACAATTAGTGATTTCACCTGCATGCCGTGGAACACCTGATATGATGTGACAAAAATGGTGCTTCGTCAGGAGTGGTTTCACTGTTTTCTTATTTAAGTAGTGGCAGAAAATTGCATACTTTATTAAGCACCTTTCTCTTCTCAGAAAAAAACTCCCTTTCTTTAAGTATGAAAGTAATAACAAAAATCACCACAAATTATGTGCTGAGTTTTCTGCAAACTCTAAATGCAACATAAATTATCTCCAGAATGACCTGGGTGCAAAGTAAAAATAAAATCTTGAAAATAAAAGGCTCACCTCACTGTCTAGAGGAAATTTCAAGTAAAAATACTAATTAAAGGGTTTTTCTTCTGAAAAATTTATAATCGAAAATATAAAAACTTCTGAAATACAGAAGTCTACACCACGAGATAAGCAGATTTTTTAGCCAAAAAGATTTATGCTATCATTTTTTAATCCAAATAGTAGTAATAAAATGAACATGAATCAAGTTTTAGTAGTAAAATCACCACAAAAATCTAGTGCAGTAATTTTAACTATCAAAACATATGCTTCTGTTACTATATTCATGCGTATGACATTCTGCAAAGGATAATTTCGGTTCCTCCCTAAAGAACCTAAAGTATATTCTGCTAAGGGATCTCTAAGAATTGACTTACTGGAATTATTTGTTCATCTTGTTGCTTCAATGGATGCTGCTGTGAACAATCGATTAAACAAGTAAGCAAAATAAATCGAGGTTTTAATTTTTCCTCATTTGACTTATGTGTGTTCTATTTACTTTTTTAAGTAATAAGTGTGACTTTTGTTAGAAAAAAAGGGCAAAAAAAATGTAATGTCCAAAATCAAATGCCGTTCATGAAATTGATTGATGAAAAATTGTGATAAATGGAAATACTGCTCATTAATGACTACAATTAGCTATAATTGAGAGGATTTGGGGAACTCTGAGATTAATCCCAAACTGCAAACATATTAAGACAGAAAATATCCTGTATTTTTAAAAATAAACAATACAAATTGACTATCTTATGCCCTTTTATTCTATTATTATCTGGATCCAGACTTTTTGCTAGAACTTTCTATTTCCAATAAATTGTCACAATTGTGAATCAAATATAGTTCTTATTTTAACTCTAACTCAAGGAAAAACAAACAATCTAATTTTATACCAAAAATTTCATGAAACTGAACGTTTGGATATCCCATCATGATTTCCATGCAACTTGTACTGTACATGAAATTGAATTAATCATTTACTAATTTCCTCAAATGCTACAAACGTATAAACCATAGCATACATTCTATTCTTTAATGTGAGAACTCTTGAAGGAACTTTTAAAAAAGTTCCCCTTTTCTCAAACTTAAAAAAAAAAATCGCTTACCAAAGTTATCCATTTATTGTATGGAATTATAGCTTCTTTGCCTTTTTGCCCATAATAATCATCATCTAGTTACTAAGTTTCTCACATCTAGGCACCAGATGACCTTATTTTCAAGCTCTCTATTGGGCAATTCATCCGATAAGCCCCCTGTGGTACCAAGGTAGGATCAAAGACCTCTGCCAGATGTCAGGGTAATCACACCATCCTTTACTTATCTGCTTAATTTTCTTTCCATTCTTGTCCTCTATGTATATGTCTCTCATTTTTTCAACTTTTGTCTATCTGTTGGCTCTACTTAGAAATTTCTCTTAACTTTCTTCTATTTAAATTCTTATGTCACACGCCTTTACCATTCAATCTACTCATACATATATAATATAGAAATATTATATCTGTGTTTACATAAAAGGAAAAAAAAAACATTTTAAGCTTATACATGGTGGGAAGTGAGAGAAAGGGTGTTCAGGGAGAGGGAAGGAGAGAGGGTTTAGTGGGTCACAGGGTGTGACACACCTCTTGGGGACAAGACACGTTATAAGAGAAACTTTACCTAACAAGTGCAATCAATGTAACCTGGTTCTTTGCACCCTCAACGAATCCCCAACAATAAAAATAAATAAAAGAATTCAGAGAACTTTGTCTTCAGGAAACTTTCTTATGGAAAGTACTAGAGAATTAACTTTGGTCAGCCAGGGTATGACTTGAAAAACAACAGTAAAAGGATCATGCATAGTACTAAAAAATGAATTATGGAATTATATCTATGAAAAGGAATGTCTGTGGTGTAAATCCAAAGAGGCCGAAATGATATAAATAATGGTGCGCAGTGAATAAAGGGAACAGGATGGGTAGGCAAACATAGTGTATGTACACTACACTGATTTTTCTCATTTTTATAGCTAAAAAATCATGTATGATCTAAAAAATCAAATGATAAAATTATGAAGTCAAAGAAGAATAAAATAGTCAACTAAAATCATGTGGTGGAAAAAGGAAAGAGGAAAGGAAGAAGCAATGTACAACAATACCACTGCTTATTGTAGAGAATTAATAAAGCCTGCCTAAGGTACAGAAAATTAGTTTGGTATTAAAAAGACAAGCAGTAAACGAGCATCTGTACCATGACGTTAGGAAGCTCATCCTTAGGGCTCCTCTTGTGCACTCTTCCTTTCTATTCTTTGCTGTGATTCCTTTCGTAATTTTAAAGAAATATTTTCACTTGCTTAGTTAATTTTGTTTCATTTACTATCTATTCTTTTTCTTGAGTAAGTTTCCTGTGATTGTGTGAACTTCAGGTTCCATGAAACATGACTCCATTCCTGGTTTTAAAGATAAATGTCAGAAACAAATACCGACAGCACAGCACACACATACAGAGAAAGCAAACCCAGAAGCAAACAAAGGGTTGGCAAATATAGGAGAACAGAGTTCTGAGAAACTGTAGAAACAGGATTATATGTATGAGAACAGAACTAAGACGAAACACATCTTGATTTAAAAAAATATCACACCATCAGGATTATAAATTCCACAGTAGGTCAAATGCTCAAACCGTATTTTAATACTCAAAAGTTTTAAAATAACACTTTCATTTGGATCATTGTACATATTCATCTCTGTGTACCAGAGAATCACCTGAAACTGACTCAGAGAGACTGTAAAAAAAATGATGGGCAATATAGAGTAGACAAATACAAATCAAAAATAGATTAGGCATTACAATCAGTATCAGACAAACTAAAAGGTAAAGTATTAGAAAACATAAAGAATACCCTTATTAGATAATGTCTTTAACCGTTCAGGCTGCTGTAGCAAAATCCCTTATAGGGGGTGACTTATAAACAATAGACATTTATTTCTACAGTTCTGGAGGCTGGAAGTCCAAGATCAAGGTGTAGATTCATGCCGGGTGAAGGCTAGTTTCCTGGGTGGTAGATGGCTCCTTCTCACTGCCTCCTCACACGGTGGAAGGAGCTAATAAGCTCCCTTGGGCCTCTTTTATAAAGGCACTAATCCTATTTATGAGAGCCCTGCCCTCATTAATTAATCACTTCCCAAAGGCCCTACCCCTTAATACTATCACCTGGGGATTTAGGATGTTAAAATATAATTTGGGAAGCACATAAACATTCAGACCATGGCACTGAATAAGGTGAAATCCACAGTGAACACCTAACAGATGGATTTCTAGGCAAGAAGGATATAACATAAACAGTTATACAGAAAAAAAAAACTTTAAAAAATTAAAAGTGATATGAATAAGTTAACAGTAAGTAATTTTATTCATCTCTGTAAGTGCACAATAGATCAAATGGGCAAAAAAGAAGCTCCTTTTTGAAAGGCTGAAGTATCATAAGAAAAGAGATGCTACTGAGTGATATTAAGTTAACTTTGCCGACTATAAAGAGCAAAATTAATTTTCTGGCAACCAAGGAACACTAACATTAGGACACACACACATACACACACACCTTGGACTAAAACCAGAGTAGCCCATAAATGAAATGCTTTGTCCTCAGGGAAATTCTGTTATCAGGGACCTTAAGGGCTGGAAATTAGTGCCCATCCCTTATGGATCTTCTCAAGGCACAGAGCTAACTCTCAGAGACTTGCACAAAACTGGGAACATCCAAGATACTCCAAACTCAGTGAAAGTCTCGGTTAAAGCAGTAACAACAGCCAGTGTGCCAACAGATTGAACCAAAAGGAGATCTGCTTGTCTCTCCCAGAGCCCCGGATGGGATGAAAGTCGTGTCTCTTGGATGTGATAAGCATGGTCCCACCTCATTAACTCGCACTATCTGAACAGATCAGAAACATCCCAAGTGTGGAAATTAATTTACAGTTCCAGGTTGTTAGCATTTTGTTTTTTGGGTTTTTTTTTTTTTGGTACTAACAGAGGCAACCTCAGTCCTTCTCAGGAAATTCTCAACACACAGTATTTTTGGAGATTAAAACCAGAGACTAGATCTAGCTACTAAAAGATGCCAAATATGCACAAACAATGGCGGGACACAATGATAAAAAGGACTTCTCCCAACGAATGCAATTAGTGTAACCTAATTCTTGGTACACTCAATGAATCTCCAAAAAAAAATTAATTAAATTAAATTAACCTGATCAGAAAATAACAGAACCAACAGGGGAACAATTTTGTAGCGTGTTATCAGATATTAGAGTACCTAGATGACAGAACATCTATACCTACGTATATAAACTGTGTATAAAATATTTAAGGCAATAAAACCACAAAATGATGAAAAAATCCAATTCAAGGACTCCGTAGCAGTCTTTGTGAGGCAAAAACAGATCTTTTCCCTCCATTGCCTACCAGAAAAAAATTTCAGTTCTACTACTTTTCCTGTAAGAGGAACTGGTAATCATCCGGGATAATCCCCTTTTGAAACTTCAGTCTAACTGCTAGCCTTTGTTTTCTCTTAACAAATTCATCTAAAAAATTGTGTAAAGGTCATTTTAATGTTACCGATGAAACTAGTGATGGATATGGACTTCCTTGACCGTAGTCACAGCTACTATTACGTGGAGGCACATTCTCAAGTTTAAAAATGGTTTACAGTTGTGTTATCTGCCTAATAATGTACTGTACAAACTCTATGATTGGTAAAAAACTCATGTAGGCTTTTGCATACTGAGATTACATGGAAAAAGAAAATGGCATTTTAGTACTGTCTTCTGGACTCTTTCCCTTTATTTCTCTGAGTCAGCAGCATGTTCAGGCTTATGCCTGTGAGTGGTTAGCCAAACTGTGCCAACCTTTCGCCCAATGTGAAATTCCTACTTAACAAAGAATCTAAGGCCTTTTTAAAAAATGTAAAACATTTGGCCCACATCTACAGACTTAAAAGCAACAAAACAAATTGCTCAAACAGAGAATCTATAATTTAAAAATGCAATCAACGCAAACCACAACTCCTTCATACAATCTTTGAGAAAGTTTCCCCTTCCTGAGGAACATATTTAATGAATTGGCAATAGCTGGATATTGAATGATACTCCCAGAAGTAGCACTGTAACTACATCTTGAAGCCCCAAGTGTTTAAATTGGCTTTTCTTGAAATACTTATCTAATAAAAGTTGGCTCTGTGAGATTTCTCTCATTTCTTAACTGTGGACGTTTAATGGCCAGATATTCTGTCTTCTTGTGTCTGGCAGTAACAGTTTGAGCATTTGACCTAGTGTGGAATTTATAATCCTGATGGTGTGACCAAAAGTCACACAGCTTTCAAAAGTCTAGCAGCTGAGGCCTTGTTTGTTCTGAAAAATCCCTCTCCGTGATAGCAGTGCTTGGGGCATCCCAAAGCAAATGCTCTAGAGATGAGAATCTTATGTTTTTCTGCTGCCTCTCCTTTTTTGTTTCCACAACTTGTTTAGTGTTACCATACATTGTGCAAGGTATCAAGTATCCTTCTACTATGGTCCCTTCAGCCCAGACTAGAGTCAGTTTCTGTCTCTTGCAATCAAGAAGCTTAGATGTTATAGTATCTCAACTAAAATGTAGAGTATCAACTATGGAGAATGCGTATTCCTTTTTCAGCCATTTGTTCCAGGTTTACTGCAGGTGAATTTATTTTGTGTGGGAACTGTTTCCCTTTCTCTCTCCCAGCTTTCTCATTTCTGAATTTGTAGATCACTGAAGATAGTACAAGATTGAATGTCTAACATGTGTCTAGCTTGTCTTTTCCACCATTTTGAAATATATATAGCACAAGGGATCAGGGAAGAAGCCAGAGGATCGCAGGCATTAGGTATAAATCCATTATCTATTGTTCTGTGAATACATTCTTTTGGGGCAAAATAAAAAATACTGGAGTAGTTTTACTACTCTGAAGTCAACTGCTTCAGAAATTGCAGACTCTGTCTGGTTTAACTCTCAAAGGAAAATATGATCTACAGAAACAATGGAAATATGAAAAGTAATGGAAAAAGAAAGTAGAAATAAATAAACCTTAATATTTTCAAATAAGATTTAACAGTTTTTAAGTGTTTGCCCCGCATGAGGTACCATTTCAGGTGATTGACATCAGAGTTTCTCAACCAAAGTTCTGCTGACATGTGGGGTGGGGGGACTTTGGGGGCGGAGACGTCCTGTGCGTTTTAGAATGTAGAGCAGCATACTTGGCTCTGTCCGCTAGATGGCTGTTGTGCATGCACACTCACACTCACACACACAAACACACACGAATGTGCACACCCACACACCTTGTGACAAACCAAAGTGTTTTCAGAAACAGCAAATGTCACCTTGACTGGAAGTTGTGGGTGGGAAATTATCCTTGATTGAGAACCACTACTTTAAATTAAACCTTGAGATAGAAATGATCACTACCTCTTAATTGATAGGAATCATCATTGTTTCCCAGATAAGGAAAGGAAGGCAATAATACGTTTGGTTGGTCAACCACATGGAAAGCTAGTAAGGGGTGAAAAGCTAGGATGCAAACCTAGGCAGATTCCAGAATTTCTTTTCACCTTGTCACTTGCACTCAAATGGTTGGGCTCAAGGATAAGCTGAATTCAAGAGTTGGTTAAATTCATCAAAATATACAATTCAGAAAAAGCTATTCATACTGCTTATGTATTCTCAGTTTTTGTTTGCAGAAATGTCCTTAAATATTCAGAGCCAGGAAAAGATTCTCAACACTTAATCAGGCTGACGTTGAAGTCCTCATTCCTTGATTTTAGAAACACTTAAAAGAAGCCTTAGTAGGAAAAAGATGCAGAAATATGATTTTGGAAAGTCAGCATTAGTGTCTTCTTATATGAAATTAACAGCATTTAGACAGTTCCAATCCCTCCTTTCAACATACTGCGGACCTGAGCTGCCTCACCCCCGTTCAAACCTGCCTCACGTTCAAGTCCATGCTCGCCTCAGGGAGCTCAAGTAGAACCAAAATAGCAACCTGCATTTCAGCTCACAGCTTTCTAAATTGGAGCACCTACAGACTTACGTGAGAAAATCTTTGATGTAGTCTTTCAATTTATTTTTCTAAATTTCAAATGCCTGATCTCCTTCCACTACCACCTCGTAAAAGATAGGCTTGTAGGTAAAAGAAAGGAATGCAAGAGGGAGAGAAAAGAAATGTGGGTAGAGAAAGTGATACAAAGGAAATAAGAACATAAGAACCAAACTTTCTACTTGAAAGCAATCTTTCCCTTTAGGATATCTTTGAATCTATAATTTAAATTGAAATTGTAAAAAATTATAAATTTTTTAAATCAAATTTTAAAACCCATTTATAACTTGAGTCAACAAATTTATTAGATACATGCTTCAATAGTCCTACTTCTTTCTGATAAACAAATCGAGAAAATGTCAATTTTCTTTTTAAACCCACAAAAATTGTATGCTTAGTACCTTACTAGATTGAAACCTACCAGTAGACCTTTGTTGTAAGTCTGTAGCTTTCACTTGTCAAAGACACAGAGAGGAGGCAGGATGGGGATTGAACTGTGCTTGGAATGTTTAGAGAACTGGTTCATCCGAGTTGGGGGTGCTAAACTGCATGCTAATTCAAAATAGAACTTAGTGCCTTTCAATTCCACACAGGTTATAATTGAGTTATTATTTGCCCTTTCAAGGACTTATGCAAAGCGTTATTCCCTTAACATGCTACACACAAGGTGACATTTCTCAGCAGTCTGACTTTTCAATTATGGATCTTTTGGAAGCTAATGATGTCTATATTGTTAATACCGCCAACATTGTGTCAGTACATAGAAAAACCTGTGATATTAAATATGCTGATGTAAAAATATATGTTATTTCAGCTCAGCTGTGTGCAAACAATCTGGCTGAAGTGCTAGAATTATAGGGAAATCCTCTCCAGAGATAAAAGCAGAATGGAATTCTGTTGAGAGCAGTTAAAAGGCTCTCTTGTTTTAAGTGGTTTCCTGAAGTACCAAGGCCAAAATTTTAGAAGTTAATTACATGGAGTCTTTCACTCGAGACTTCGGATTAAAGTCACAATATTCTTGCCATATTATTATTCTTACTTGGGGGAGGGTTGGAAGGACATCATTAGCCATTATTTAGACAATTATTTTGAGTTTTAAAACATCCATACAAATTGAATTTTTGAGTAAAATGATTGATGATGTTTAAGGTTTCAAGAAAGTATAATAATTCTTCAGGCAGCAAGATGTTATAAAGATCTGAGACCAAATATTTTCTGTCACATAATTACTATAACAAAGCTAAGACCGTATTCTTAATGTTTATTCTTCACAGTAAACCCTCATTTATTAGTTATGAGAATTGGCTTGTTCAGTTTGATGAGTTCCAGATGTTTTTTTTTTTTTTTATAATTTTATTGAATCATAATTCTGTACATTGGTGCAATCATAGGGCACGATTCATATACATTCAGAAATGTTTTGATCGTACTGTTACAGTTAGCCTTCATGGCATTTTCTTGATCACTATAT
>CAUYON010210352.1:0-11547 GCA_963573935.1 Arctocebus calabarensis | reverse complement strand
CCTGCCATGGCCTTCCAGAGTTGGGATTATAGGCATGAACCACCATTCCCAGCTGGTTCACATTATTTTCAGTCTTAGAATTATAAAATATAACAACAACAAAAACAACCTCCTGTTGAGTTACCTTCTTTTTTTTTTTTTTAGACAGAGCCTCAAGTTCTCACCCTGGATAGAGTAATGTGGCATCACAGCTCACAGCAACCTCCAATTCCTGGGCTCAAGCGAGTCTCTTGCCTCTGCCTCCCAAGTAGCTGGGACTATAGGCGCCCACCACAACGCCCGGCCATTTTTTGGTTGCAGCTGTCCTTGTTGTTTGGGCCCAGGCTGGATTCGAACCTGCCAGCTCAGGTGTACGTGGCTGGCGCCTTAGCCTGTTGAGCCACAGGCGCCGAGCCTGAGTTACCTTCTTGAACTGCCTCCCAGGCCTAGAAACTTCACCCCCCTGCCTGCTGTAGGCTGTGGTATTCCCAGCATGCTGCTGCTCCCACTCAGGGGTGGGGTGGGGAAGCTTTAGATCCGTACGAGCTGACTTGGCACTTCCCTGCGTGGACAGCACAGGTATGTCACAGAAGACAATCACCAAGTCAAGGGGTGCTGAGGGAAACACAAAGCTGGAAAATTCCAGAAGTAGTTCAGGAACACTTGGTGATGTGAGCAAAGAACGAAATCAGAGATGGGGGCTGATGGGGCCTCTACGCTGGATGTATCTCACTGATGCAATAGATACACAGGTGTATCTTACCTTGCTCTGCTATTGTCTTTGAACTATCATGGTGCAGCTTTGGCCTCTGTTAGTCTATTTGACCTGTGTCAGTCTACTTGTTTTTCTTTTCCAAAGTCTAACATTAGATATATAGTCCAGAGAGACATGAGGACAGCCAGAGAGAGAGATCACAAATACATATGAAAGGACCAAAGAATTAAGACAAAAGGCCAAACAGCAATAATAACATCAAGCTTGACATTCTGAAGAATTATCTACATAGATTATGTAAACATAAGTTTAAGTTAGAAGCCAGAATACCAAGGGCTCCCATAATTATTTCACATGACTGAGCAGCAGGGAGCGAGCACAGCTATTAGAAGAACTCCTGGGAGAGATCACTGCCCCAGAAAGAGAGGTCTCTAGGCCGCTGGCGAACCAAGTAAAGCCATCAGAAAGTT
The DNA here is from genome assembly GCA_963573935.1 of Arctocebus calabarensis. Classification (NCBI taxonomy): domain Eukaryota; kingdom Metazoa; phylum Chordata; class Mammalia; order Primates; family Lorisidae; genus Arctocebus; species Arctocebus calabarensis. The sequence goes on along the minus strand of CAUYON010210352.1, from coordinate 10,383 downwards.
TAAACGAGACTACAGGAAAAAAAATCTCACCACGAGAGACCAGGAGCAAGGTCAGAAGGTCATTTAGACACAGGATGGCAAACAGGGTACCTCCAAAGAGATCATTTGCGGTAACTTCTGCAGCAATCATTTGGTGGCAGAGGCTGTCCAGGCTATGCCTGGCATTGGTTAGAAATGGTACAGTGTGGCTAAGTGCTGCTTGCCTGCGCTCAGGAAGCAGGAGTGGGGCACAGAGACCACGGGGCAGCGTTCCTCCCCGTCTGTCCTCTGGGTCTGCATTCAAGCCATTGTACAAAGATGACATTATACAAACTCCTTTCAGATTGTTTTTAAAATGAATTCTCCCTGTGTTAACCAAGGTCTGGTTGCTTTAATATAAAGCTGTCTTCTTTTGCTCTGGCCCTGGGAGAGAATGGAGGCATGCCCTGTTCCAGGGCCTCTGCGTGAGGTCTAGATGTTGGGCTCTCTCCCCTTCTTCTGGTCATCTTGCTGCTGCTGCTTAAATCCATGGTCCCCTCCCTCCGAATCTTCTGGCACCTTTGTTGCTCCTGATAGTTATGTTTGAGATGGATAGTGGATACAACATGGGAACTGGCTAAGAAAGGGGAAGTAGGAGTTCTTAAAATTACCCTTTCTGCCTGTGAGCTATAAAAATGAACCGTTGTTCTAGAGTGTTCCTTGTCCTTTAATGATTGTAAGTCAGAGGCAATGATCATGGCAGGTGAAGGTGATGCTCTCAGGGTCTCTTGGGGGTGGCGGCGGCAGCAGCCAGCCTTGTCCTGGCTGTGGTCACGGCTGCCCAGGCTGCAAGAACTTCGGGTCACTGTCCTGTGGGTTAGTCATAGTCTCCCAATGTGATGGCTGCCAGTTTAGTGAAATATGTTGGTATACATGTAAGAGCAAACACACACACACACACAAGATCTGGAAAGCTGACATTGTGACAGGACTGCTGGGAGAAGAGGTGTGAATGGAGACTGTGTGCTGCGGACAGGTATTAGTTTTTGCACACATAGGTCTGGTTAAAAGAAATCGGATGCCCTTTTCTAAGCACACAGAGATACACATGTTTCCCTTCCCCTCCCCGAATAAAACATCTATAAATGAATGTGTCGTTGGAGCATTTCATCTCCAGAGTCTATCAACCTGGAAATAGTCAGATATTTACTTAGAACAAAGAAAAACTTGCATGAACCAAGTAAAATACAGTTGATCATGCACGTCACTGACTGACTTTTAGACAACTTAGGCCACAAGGGATTTCAACCAACCAGAGCTGACCAGCAATGCTCGGTCAAAATGTGGTCACAACGTGAGGGCAGTTCACGTACAGCAGCTTCTGGGCAAATCACAGCTACACTGCACGGGTGCGATTGGCACCTGACGCGTCCCACACACAGAGTGGAGAGGGACTCGGCAGGCCACAGTATTGAAAGTAGTACGAATAATGACAGCACTGCTTAGAGGCATGCGGGGGCTGGGCTGAGTGTGTTTTCTCATTCTGTCCTTACTAGAACCTTCTGAATCACGAACAGACCCAGGGCTGGGGTGGTGACTAATGATGAAACACTGGGGGTGTACTTCTGGGAAAAATGGCTCTGGGCTTGTTCCTGTAGACTTGTCTAGGGGCTTCCTCGGCCTTGAAGCAGACTTTGCTGTAAGGTTCGTGCAGATTGAACAAGGACAAATCTGTACAGCAGCAATTACCTAAATGAATACTCAGGATGTGTTCACTGTGGGAGCGTGGTATGCGTGACCTTCTAGGTAATTTCCCTCATCTGAATAACTTCTTGAGTGAACTCCCATCCTTCAAATACACAGCCCGAGGCAGGGGGTGAGGTGACAGTCTCCTTATCAAGCAGAAACCTCAGTCTGAACAAACCCTCCTGCCCAGCTCAAAGCCAGAAAAGTAGCCCCCTGCCTCGGGGTTCTTCCCTCTGTCACCTGGGGCAGGGTAGGATTCACAGAAGAGGACCCAGTCGAGGGGACAGTGTTGACTGCAGAGGTTAAATTGTGGCTTCTGGAGTTGTGCCACTGGCCTTCAAATCCCCACTCTGTCTCTTTCCAGTTGCCTGACCTTGGCAAGCTCCTCCACTCGGGACTGTTAGTTTTTTCATCTGTAAAATGGGTATAACAATAAAATCTACCTCCAAAGGCTTCTATGAGCATTAATGGGGTGCTTAGTACAAGGCACTGTTAGTCATCATTATGGGGGTATTAAAGGAGCAACTGAGCCCCTTCTCGGGGGAGGCTGTGAAGGATAGGGAGTTACTTTGCACTACGTTCCCTCCCCGCTTGGTGTCTCATTGCCAGTCTGCCGGCATTTGGTGAGAACTAGAAAAGGATTTTTCAGAGACCCACTTTTAAAACACTTCCATCCCACCCCTTCAAAATGAAAGGATGGTGGGGAGAGCCCACTTTCTTTTTCTGTGGGCCCAGCAAGCCCTGTGCTTCTTTCTGACAACTAGAACAGGTTTCTGTCTCGACAGGGGCCCCTTTCTTTCCCCTGAACCAGAGGGGAAGATCCCTTTTCTCTTTTCAGTAATGGGCAAGAACAAAGTTCCATTGACATCGTGAAAGGAGTGTTTCTTATCCCAACTCTCTGCCCACTGCAGAGGAAGGGACTTTTCTCTCTCTCTTGGCTTCTGAAGATTATGATTCAAGCCCTTACAGGCAAGTAGGGCAGCCCCAAATTCCTGATTCTTGCACAAACTTACCAAGGAGGAAGGCTGCTTGGGTGCAGAGACTCCATGCCAGGGCATTTTACTTGTGCCTTCTTTCTTTCTTTCTTTTCTTTCTTTTTTTTTTTTTTGGACAGGGTCTTTGTTTCCCAAACTAGAGGGCTGTGATGTCATCATAGTTCACTGCAACCTCAAACTCCAGGACTTAATCAATCCATTTGCCTCAGCCTCCCAAGCAGATGAGATTGCAGGTGTGTGCCACCATGCCTGTCTAATTTTTCAAATTTTTAGGAGAGATGGTGGTTTCGCTATGTTGCCCAGGCTGGTCTCAACTTTCTGGCCTCAAATTGTCTCTGGGTTCCTCTCAAAGTGCTGGGATTGTGGGCCTAACCCAGCATGCCAGCCTTTACCTGTGACTTCTGATTTATGCAGCTTCTAGAATTTCTTCTGCTACACCTGCTCGGGGCCTGCCTGGAGCACTCAGTAGCATTCCCTCCTTCCACATTCTCTTCTCCACCCTTGCTTTCTTTTCTGTTGGAGCATACGGGTATCACCTGGCCTATTGTATCACTGTTTATTGTCTGTTCTCCCTCTTGCAAAAACACGATCTCCCAGAAAGTGGACTCGCCTTGTTCATTGCTGAGTCCTCAGTGCCTGGCAGGCAGTAGGTATTCAGTAAATAGCCACTGACTGAAGGAAGGAAGAAGGAAGGCTAAGGCTGACAGCTACTTCTGGTTTCCCCCTAAAATCCCAAACAATTGCCTTTCCGATAAATGGATAGCTGAAGTCAGGTTACAATTATCTTGGGCTTCCAGAACAGATTGAGATGGGATCAACTGAAGTGATTTATGGAGCATCTTCTGGCAAAGTAGGGACACAGAAGGGTATGACCTTGTCCCTGCTCTCAGATCCAGAGAACTTAGCTTGTGTGACAAAACTTACAAATGACAGCAGCAATGAACCCCAGTAAAAGAAAAGCAACTCTTCAACAGCGCAGCCCACCTCCCAGCTGGAGGGCAGGCCTGTGGCCTCTCTGCTTTCCTTGGCCTGTGTGTCAGGGCCATGACATTGGTGCTGAGGAACTTGTGCCCCTCAGGCGTCTACTTTCCACACCCTTGGTGCTACCTGCAGAGTGTACCCGGAAACCACACTGGCATTTCCAGGAAGTAAGCACCAACTGCTGTTCTCTGTAGGTTTTTCCCCCCTCTTCCTTTTCTATCTCATTGCTTCTTGCAAATTAAAAAGAAAGCCAGGAAGCAATGTTAAAAATAATCAAACCACAGCTAAAGCAAGGCGCTTTCAAAAGAAGAAAGGGGAAAACATGGGGTGGACTATTATTGCACTGCGCTTTCTACTTGAGGCCCTGTGATTATTCACTCTGGGAAACCGGCTGGAGACCCGAGGAGTTAATGGGGCCAATAGACTTTGCCTTTGCATTACTCCCACGGGCCCCAAACTGAGCAAAAACTGGAAAAAGTCCCCCCGGGGGGTGGGAGAATGTTAAGCAAAATGGAAAACACCCAGCTCCACTTTCCTTGGACTGTAAAGGCTTATTGCTTTCAGGTAACTCCTCTCTGTAACCCAAATCGCTCCAAGAATCAGCGGCACTGAGGATAAGGAAGATTTAAAGACACCAAGAATGTCCTAAGAGTGTCCTCCATTGTCCTGAGACTGGATATTGAGGGCTCATCAACAGTTCAGAGTCAGCTGACCGTACGGAGTGCCTGAGGGAGAATTTGGGGGCTTGTGAGAGGCTCTGTGCTCCAAGGGCGAAAGTCAGCTTGGAGTCCGGGGCTCAGGGAAGAACATGGCACATGTCAGAGAGGCTTCATGGCCACTTCAATTTTTTTAAGGTTCCCAGAATATTAAAACATGAAAACATATAAAACCCGGGCTCCTCCAAACTGTGTCATAGTTTTAAATAATTAAACTTAATGAATTACGTTATTTATTTATTTATTTGAAACAGAGTCACACTATCACCTTTCGTAGAGTGTTCTGGCGTCATAGCTCACAGCAACCTCAAACTCTTGGGCTCCAGTGAGTCTCTTGCCTCAGCCTCCCGAGTAGCTGAGAATACAGGAGCCCACCACAACACCTGGCTATTTTTAGAGATGGAGGGGTTCTTGCTCTGGCTCAGGCTGGTCTCAAACCTGTGAGTTCAGGGCAATCCACCCACCTCGGCCACCCAGAGTGCTGGGATTACAGGCGTGAGCCACTGCACCCAGCCAAATTACCCCATTTAATACACAAGTAAACGAAGACAAGGGGATTGTGCTCTTCATAAGGTCCAAGACTTATTAAAACTATGAACTTAGTGTGCATTGCAGGTGGGGAGGACAACCACAGGGCCCGGGACTGTGTGTCTGGCACAAACTCTTTCTACTCTATGAGCTATGAGGCCAGAGCTTCCTGTGATGTTCCTGACCCTGCAGGTAGCTCAGAGATACTATCAGAAGTCTAAACGGATGTCCTTCCGCAAATGAAAAGCCCTCCAGGGATGAACACATCACTGGCCTTTGTAAGTCTGGGACCACCACTGGGACCTTTGTAAGTCTGTCCTGATTTGTTCTCACATAGAGCCTAGGGGCCTCCCTCTGGGCCTGGCCCCTAGACATGCAGGGTGCGGTGTCTGGGAAGAGCTGGCAGCTTGCTCCTGGCTCCCTGAGGCCTCTCCAAACACCAGGCTTTGTTCAGAACATTTTCCCTGACTCACCCCTAGTGATACGACAGGCCAGAGACTTTAAGCCAGTCAGTCAGCATTTGGGAAGGTTTTAGATTCTTCCCACCCCAGGTCGGATTTCAGCATCTGCAATTTCCTTAACAAAACTACTGTAGCTTTGACAGAACTATAGTCACTGTGAGGCCCAAACAGCAGAGACAACAATAAACAGAATGCGGAACCCATTGCATCAGGCCGAGGGAAGCCTTATTCGTTGGCTTCTCCGCTGCTGCTGCATTTATTTATTCATCCAACCAATATTTATTGAACCCCTTTGAGTGCCAAGTCCAACGCTAAGTGCTGGAGGAATAACGGTGAGCAAACACAGACTTGACCCCTTCCTGGATGAAGCCTGCAGTATGGGAAATTGGGGAACAAGGGACCCTAGTGTGGGGACAAGGGACAAGGGACAAGGGAGACACAAAGCTAACCAAATAGCCAAAGCAGTAAGTGCTGGAGAGGAGAGGCGCGTGGTCCTATGGGCACATAATACGGGGTCAGACTTGCTAAGGTAGGGCAGGGCACGATCCCTCAGAAACAGACAGGGAGCTGGGTCTGAGGGGTGTGAAGGGAAATAGGCGATGGAAAACCATATTTTGTAAACACAACAGCATGTGTAAAGGCCCTGTGGTAGGGCACAGTGGGGCTAGGCCCCGAGGGGACAGGCCTCCCCCAGGGGCAGGATGGAGGCTGCCCCGCAGGGCTGCCGAGCCTCCTAGGTGTCTGTTCATCCTGAGTGCAGGGGGAAGCCCCTGATAGGCTCGTGTAGCAGACGGGACTGGGAATATCTGAACCCCATTTACATTTTGAGATGATTATTCTGGCTACAGTACTTAACATCTATAAAACTAATTTGTGCTTTGCAAATCCAATAAGCAGGACCAGTATTCAGTCCCTGGAATCAGATGCTGGCACCTTGCAGCCAGATGTGGGTTTGAACCCTGGCTTCCTGCCTCACTTCTGGAGTGGCCTTGGGCAAGGTAGCTTTTCAGAGCCTCCATTTCCTCATCTATAAAATGGGGATAATAATTCCCCCGTTTGCGTTGTTGTGGTGAGGGTTTAGGAAATTGAAGTAAACAAATAGTCTTGCTTGACATGCAGCAAACTATCCTTGGGATTTTAAAAAGTAGAAACCTACTTTGATACCATAGATGGTATGAAAGAACCAACCTCCAGCAGGTCATATCAGCTTTCCTTGAGGAAAACATCTTGGGCTTCAACGTGAACTTCGTATAGATCCACAGTTCGGAAATATTGTACCTACTCCTGTCTCTTCAAAAAAAAACACATAAAAGGAGCCCCTCATTTAACTGTTTGTAGAAGGTGCTGTGGTCATGCTCTCTGATTCTGGAACTTATCAGATGATAGACCACAGAGAGATAATCCAAGACAAATGACAGGTGAGCTTTGCAAACGAGCCGCTGGCCATGGGTAAGGGCATTTGCTGGTAATAAAGAAGAGGCCTCTGGGTGTCTTTTATTTAGCTGGAGTGGGCTGAGAAGTAAGCTTTGTGTTTGGATTAGTCTAGGGTGCAACATTCTAATACTTTCATCCCGTGAAGGGCCCAAGGATTCTGCTATAGTAGAACTCCAGCTGACCTTCAGTTAAGGGTCTAGTTAAAATATTCAAGAACCAACTTTAAGAGGCTCCCACTGGCCAACGTGAGCATCAAGAACATGACATATAGAAATATGTTTAGGGCGGCACCTGTGGCTCAAAGGAGTGGGGCATTGGCCCCATAGGCTGGAGGTGGTGGGTTCAAATGCAGCCCCAGCCAAAAACTGCAAAAAAAAAAAAAAAGTTTAAACCCATTGTATGTAATAGTAACATAAACAATATTTCTTAGCACGGGAAGGTGATGTGAAACCAATACATTATTTTGAAGATTTGTGAATAAATGAAAAACAAATAAATGTTTATCCTGCTTCTCTGACATAAACTATACCAAACAGTAGATGGGAGGAAGTTTTTTCTTTATAGAAAAGTTTTCGCTGATAAATGAAGAAAGAATGAGAATGAGAGTATCACCATTTTGTAATCCTTAGTAAATTCAGATCCACTCGGTGCCAATGAGGTGCTTCCGGATGGAAGAACACAATGAAATCAAGTTTTGGCATCCCCACCTCCCACACCTGCCGCTGAACTGGATATGAGTGAATGAGATCCAACTAAATTCTTCCAAAATTTTTAGGAAGTAGAGAGGACAGGGCAACATGTGAAATGATACAAACGATGAGAAACTGAGTCTATAGGAAAAAGGATCCAATTCTTTTTTTCTTTCTTTCTTTTTTTTTTTTTTTGAGACAGCGTATCAAAAGCTGTCTCCTGGATAGAGGGCCATGCAATCATAGCTCACAGCAACCTCAAATTCTTGGGCTCAAGCGATTCTCATGCCTCAGACTCCCAAGTAGCTGGGACTACAGGCACCTACCACACCGTGGGGGCTGTTTTTGTTGTAGTTGTCGCTGTTGTTTAGCAGGCCCAGGGGGCTCAAACCTGCCAGCCCTGGGGCATGTGGCTGATGCCCTAACCCCTGAGCAACTAGCGCCAAGCCAAAGACCCAATTCTTAAAACAAATGAAGTGCAGGGAAAAAAGGAAAAAAAGGAGAAAGAGGGGGACAGCTCAAGGATAAAAGAAACTTTTTTTTTTTTTGAGACAGAGTCTCAAGCTGTCGCCCTGGGGTCACAGCAACCTCAAACTCTTGGGCTCAAGTGATTCTCAGCCTCCCAGTAGCTGGGACCACGGGTGCCCACCACACCGCCCGGCTATTTTGTTGCTGTTGCAGTTGTCATTGTTGTTTAGCTGGCCTGGTCCAGGTTTGCAACCGCCAGCACCAGCCTCAGTGTGTGTGGCCAGCACCCTACCCACTGAGCAACCTGCACCGCCTGATAAAAGCAACTTTTGGAGACATACTAATCAAACCCAAGGTGTGGATTCAAAAAGACTAAAAATCTTTAAAAAAACATTGATGACATACTGGCAATTTGAACATGGATGGAATAGTTGATGATTTTTTAGGAATTATTAATTTTTTAGGTGTGCTAATAGTATCATGGTTCATTTTAAAAAAGAAAGTTTTCTTATTTTTTAGTCACACAAACTGAACTATTTGCAGATGAATGGTATAATGTTTAGAATTCGCTTCCAAATAATAGGAGGGGGTCTGGAGGTCTGGGTAAGGGTGTTGATAAAGCATATTAGTTATGAGCTGATTAATTGGCTCAGTGTCCATAATTTTTTTCCATCACAGAAAATGTTAAACAAAATCAACTAATTATAATTAATAGTAGTATTTTACTATGCAGTTTCAGTTGGTCGATTCATCCAGTCACTTTCATGGGAAATACGGAGGGTTGGCCTTGGCAATTAGGAAACTCGGATTCTGCTTCCCTATTCACTAGCTGAGTGATTCTGGAACTTCATCTCTCTGGGGTGAACTGGCTGGCGACCTCTTTGGGAAATGAGGGGCAGGTAATTCTAACTTAACTACCTGCAGTTGACTGTTGGAGTGATTAAAAGATTTAGGTTCTACAGCTTGACTGTCAGGGTTGGAATCCCAGACTCGCCACACGTGTGTTTGGGTAAATTTTTCTAATCCTCTAAAGCTTTATTTTCCTGATTTGTAAAATGAAAGTAACAATAAGGCGTATCTCAAAGGGTTGTTGCGAAGATTAGGTGAGATATCCCACGCATTCATTCCACAAGCACAGAGCACCTAGTCAGCAGCTCTGGGAGGGGTAGAGGGCCAGGCTGTGAAGAAAACACAGGGGCAGCTGTTAGGAGCCTAAAGGGACAGCCCAGACAGCCAACACACAGTGAGCACCAAATAAGATGCGAGGTTTCAAATAGCTAGAGCATTGAAGAAAATGCAACACAGCAGTTTGCTGGAGGGCAACTTTGAGGAAGCAGCGGCGACATGGCGGAGGTTGATTGGGGATGGTCTGAGGGAGGTGACAGCCCAGCCCCGTGTGACTAATGGGAAGTCTGGCCTTGCATGTGCGGTAGTGGTTCTCAAGCAGCTGATTTCACCCCCTAAGCCTCCCTGCACGTGTGGCAACGTCGGCGGATTTTAGGTTGCCCCTGCGGGCGGGGGGAGTCTTTCCGGCATCTGGTGGGAGAGGCTAGGGATGGTGGTGCCCTGCGTCCTACAGGGCATAGCACAGCCCCTCACCCTCACCCCAAATTAACTGGCCCAAAGCGGTGAGTGGCAGAAACTCTGAGCAGAGTAGAAGCAAGGTTCCTGCAGGAGTCAGAAAGGAGCTTGCTGTGCTCAGGGAACCAACAGATCTATTGAGGCTGAGTGAATGAATGAGCGACACAGGAGAGGTAGGCACTAGAGACTCTGGGGGTGCTTTTTAGGGCACACTGAGTAATTTGAAACTATTCCCAAAGCAGTGGGAAGGCGTCGGAGAATTTTAAGCAGGGAGGCAGGTAACCCCCATGAAACGCTCTGCATGTATAAGCGCTCAAAAAAATATTGTCGATCAGTATTATTAGTATCACCGTCGTCTCTCCTTCACCCCTGGACACGGCCCAGGCCTCGCGTGGCCGCAGTGACTCCTCCTGGCCAGCAGAGGGCGCGAGCCAACACTTGGCCACCGGCCGTCCGGGGCGGGCCTCCTCTTGCCGTGCGCCTTCCTTGTCTTTTCCCCTCCGGAGAAGTCGGGAAGGTGGCTGCTGCGGCGGTTGTCCCGGTCCGGCCGGTTCGTGTGGTCCGTCAGCCCGCGCTGTGTAGCGCCCGCGCCGCGTCAAGCCCAGTCGAGCCGAGCCGCGGCGGCCGGGTCCGGCGCGGGCGGCGCGCGCAGACGGGAGGGCGGCGGCCGCGGCCAGGGCGGCCCGTGGGACCGCGGGCCCCCGGCGCAGCGCCGCCCGGCTCCTGGCCCTGCCGGCCTCCTCCCTCGGCGCCGCGGCCATGGCGGCCAGCGCGAAGCGGAAGCAGGAGGAGAAGCACCTGAAGATGCTGCGGGACATGACCGGCC
>CAUYON010210345.1:0-27108 GCA_963573935.1 Arctocebus calabarensis | reverse complement strand
CCTACTTAAGTGATACTGATTTATATTATAAACTTATTTATTATGAATATTTATCATTTTTATACTTTTTGACCTAAATTAGTGCTTGCCCTTTTATTTTAATTATAGAAACTTTCATATCTTTATAGATACAAATCTGTCAATATTTAATATTAAGAATGTATATTTCCTGTACATTCTATATATTTGATTCAGCTTTTAAAAACATTTATATATTTTATAGATTATATATGTGTATAAATCAAATATAGGAATTTTAGTTGTCTTCCATCTAATACTTTGGGTATGCCCTTGTAGGTGTACATTTTAGGCTGACGACCTGGATATTTATTTCCTACTGAAATAATTCACTCACTTCAATAATTATTCTTTTATTGTCATGTAAAAGTTTTACATGAATTAAGATTTATATCTGGAAAACTGTTTCAAACTATGCTACCTATTATTGTACCATAACTGCATTGTATAAGAAATACTCTTCTAGGGTGAATCTGTTTCCATTACTTCCTGTTCTATAACATAGCTAAGGAGGGTTAGAGAGAAGAGAGAAAATTTCTCCCCTACTCAAGGATGTTTATTCCATCTCCTTTCTAAGAGTCATTTTCTTTAGCATCATCAGTACTAAACCCTAATCAGAACCATTCAATCCCTGAAAAATCATTTTGGAATTAATCCATTTGCTTTCTTTTCTCTCAATCCCATCAATTCATAGACAGAATATAGTCAACGAGGACCTTGCATGTTTACATTTTGTTTCTCTCCCACCTCAAACTGAACTAGGGAACAACAGAGAAAGAGACTTTGACAGAGTGAAAGAAGACACAGAATGTATATTTTCTACATATTATATATGTATATGTTTATACATTTATATAAATAGGTGATCTATATATCTAGAAATTTATGTTTATCTATTTATATATCAATGCATTTTGTTATATATGCACAACTACATGTAATAATATAATTCAAAAGTTGTATTGCATTATATGTGTTATCCGATTTACATTTATAAATGTTCTATCTCTGCCGTCTTCTTTTTCTTTCCTCTTTTACTTTTAGATGATAACATTAATCACTATATTTTGTAACTTCACTTAGCTGAGAAATTTATAAAGAAAAGCACCCAATTTCAAAACAAAAGCATGAGATTTCTTAAAAGAAACAACTTAGGAAAAATGCAGAATGAAATGTATCCTTCATTGAAATTCCATCAAGTATAATGACTGTTATAACCTATAAATCCAGAAACAGAGAGGTGAATGAATGATAAATGTTTTCTTCTCTGTAAAACAGCAAATACATTATAAAATGGATTACTTTAAAGTACTACATAAAAATGTTTATTTTTCCCAAAATTGTGAGATTATAATATATCCATTTATATTTTGAATCCACCATTTGTCATCCTGCCTTGCTGTAGGATTTGGGCTGTATGATTACCTGTGCTCTGTGGACATTTTTCTAGTTGTATGGATTTGACAACTTTCAGGTACTACAGCGGTATATATAGTATCTTAACTATGGTCTCAGTCGTGCCTTAGTTAGAAGGGTCATCACCCACAAGCTTTATAGCATAATATCTCTGTATACCCTAGGGTGTATTTCTTTATTCGGATACTGTTTCTTTGATTGTTTTAACAGAGTCGATGTATTTTCCTAGGGTTCATCTATCACAAAGCAATTCACAGTGCTCCCCAAACCCCAACACCTAGGAAAGAATGAATTTATGTTTTCTTTGGTTCAGAGTGAATGGCTCAGGTACTACCATATCCCCGAGGCCTTGTTCTTTAGGTTCTTTCCGCTTAAAGAAAATACATTTAGGTCAGAGATTGAAAAAGAAACCTTGTTTAGATAGATGTGAGAACCTGTGAAAAATTGCTCGGCAAGCAAATTTTCTTAGCAAATGTTTGCTGAACTTAAGAGCCTTAAATCTTACAGCCTCACATTATTAAACAGCAGAAGTTATAAATTTAGTTCTGAAGAAAACATATTTTTCTTTAATTAATAAAATCATAAGATACTGTTAAATTTTCTAGCTGTGTCAATAGTAGCTCTGCATGTGTCTAGAGAGATGGAAACACATTGTTTTCATTTTTTTCTGGTGTCATTTTTAAATGGGCGTAACATGTAATTATATAATTTAATATGTAGTGTGCACTACTGACTCTGTGACATAGATTCAGTCTTGTTGATAAGAAAGAATCTCGAGTAACAGTTTTAGAAACTATTTGCCAATGTAATTTTGTAAGAACACAATCGGGATAGTATAGTGGTGCAGTACATTGGGGTTTTAAAGGGCACAGTAAATCAAAGTTAAATTGAAACTGTATTGCTGGCTTTTTTTATTCCCTGTATGGTTCTGGATTAGTCTCGTTCACAGGAGAAACTTGCGCTAGATTCAGAAGATGGAAATGAAGGAGCAGAAAATGTCCCAGTCAATCAGTGAGCAGCCACAGGCACTGCTGAGCTCACACTTCGCTGAGGGCTCGTGCAGCAGCCTCCAAGATTACAGGAGCTCCCACACCTGCATCATCTCACATGGGTGGGTCTGTGAAAAGGAGCATTAGCATTGTTTGTAAGTCTTTTATGTTTTCGAGATTCAAAAAAGAGAGAGACAGAAAAGGTTCCAGTTGATTGTCAGAGCTTGCTTCCGGTATGTCTTCGTAGATTCCTATTGGTTCTTACAGGTTTCAATTGAATCTACCCTTGGCCTATTTTGCCTGGAGCTTTATTTCCTGTCTACCTGTTGGACTGACCCTGCATTTGGTGTTGGCTACACCTCAAATGCGATCAATTAACTTCTCTCCAGCTGCTCTTTGTAGTCCTTGACTGGTGTCTTTTCCCGTATCTGCAAAGTGTCTCTTTCAAGGATACTTTCCCAGAGTTGTGTAAGATCAAATCCCAATAATATATGTTTAATTTATTTTCTTTCAGATTGGGTCTATTTTTATGCTCTAATCTTACTGACACATACTGCCATCAAGAAAGGGAAACTGAGACAGACAAGTCCAGTCATTTACTAAATCTGATTTCTCAGGTTTCTTGGGCCCAAGACTAACTTATAGTCCCCAGGCTTCTCTGTAGTGTGGTGAGCACATGCTGTGTTTGTCCTTAAAAACATCACAACCTTGAGTATTACTTTCTAATTCTAACCCATCACTCTTCCCTGCTGAATGCAATGGGTCAGTAGAGGATTCTGAGGACCACGAGGATGGCTGAACCTCGGGGAAAGGAGTCTGGGTCCCTGAACGACAGGAAGCTATCTATGCTCCCCTACACCACCAGTGATGACTAAACTTTTTAAAGGTAAATCTTTATCGTTTTTGAGTTTTTGGTAAAAGCAGTTAACATATCCTAATGAAAAGGTTTGGAGTTGCTATGGTTTGAATATTTGACCCTTCCAAATCTAATATTGAAATTCACCTCCAATGTTGGAGGGGGGCCTGATGGGAGATGTTTGGATCGTGAGAGGGACATCCATTATGAATGGCTTGGTGCCATTTTCCAGGCAATAAGTTCTCACTCTTAGTTTCTGAGAGAGCCAGTTGTTGAAAAGAGCCTGCCCCCCCTCCTCTCCCACTCCTCTCTCTTGCCTGCTTTCCTCACATGATCTCCGTGATCTCTTCCCCGCTGACTCCTCTGTACTTTCTTCCCTGAGTGGAAGCACCTGACCCTCAGGCACCAGCCTGCAGAACCATGACCCAAGTAAACCTCATTTCTTCATAAATTATCCAGGTATAGGTATTCCTTTCTAGCAATGAAAACTGGCTAAGTCAAGAATCAAAGAGTACAATCATAGCGTATAGATAGACATCTTAAATGTCTCAATTTTGAAATTGAGAGTAGATCAATTTTCTTAAACGAGTAATAAGAAACAAAGAAGTAAACAATTAAAATAGAACTTGCTAATGGAAGTGGAAGAGGCACACACATTTAATTCCTTAAAAATATGTATGTGACTAGGTAACTGTGAGTCCATAAAATGAAATAAAAGTAATGTATATGTGGAAGAATTAAAATCCACAATTTAATACCAATAATTTTTTAAAGAAAAAGAACAAAATTCACTTTACATGATTTAAATTATCCTAAAAAGTCATAGTAATAAAAATGTACTGGAACAGAAAGATGAACAATAAAATAAGAATGACCCAAATATGAAAAGAAACATAAAAACTTATAGATACTACTTTAAAAAATCAGTGAGGGATAATATTGATGGTGCTATATAATGAGATCACTAATGGACACTAATCTGTAATAAATTCCTAGTAGATTAAAACCTAAATGAGAATGAAATTCAGAATGATAAATGAAAAGGTAGTAGAAAAAAGTGAAGTAAAGTTGGGAAAGTTTTCTTAAAACAATATCCCCCAAACAGAGGCAATGACGAAAATAGAAAGGTCTTGTATTCTGTAAAGAGCAAAATTAGTTGATGAATTGCAGATTTGGAAGAGTTATTTGCAGTGCTCGGGATCCTGAAGGAATAGTCTTATAAATACATAATAAATGGATTAAAAAGGGAAGGAGGAAGAAAATGGTGTATGTGTGAAAATTTGGTGAAGGGCAGGGATTGAGGCATAAACTTCAAGCTAACAAGAAAAATATAAAAAACAAATGTAGAATGAATAAAATATATAAATTTATTATTAACACAATGGAAAATACGAAGCCAATAATGAGTATTATAAAAAATACTCAACCTCACAGGTCTAGAAATACTGGCAGATAGCCAGGGAGTTACTAAAGCGATCAGCAAGAAAACTGCATCAGGAAAGGCCATAACAATTTCTTCCTGAAGACCAGAAAGTGGTACTTCTGTGGTAAACATATTCTCAGCACAATTTAAGGATTCAAGATGTATGCTTCAAGTTTCAATGGATTCTTCCATCTGCCCCTATCTGAATTTATATCAACCCACTCCTGGCCAAGCAATTCTCTAACCTAAATGTAGATTTTGCAAGATTTCAATTCAATTAGTATTGTAATTCAGACTCTTTTAGGATTGATATTGGCTTTTTGTTTTAGAAAGTTCAACCCAACATGTTAATTAAGCTAGTGTCATCCTGAGATAAATTGTAGGAAAAAATGAGATTATAAGAAAATGCATAAATTTTAATGACTTATTAAAGAAATATCCACAAAAGTGAAGGGCATATGACTAAACTATAAAATGTAGCAATGTAGATCAGGAATTAAACTATAAAATAATGAGAGTTATTTGTAGAAAAATAACAGTGGCGATTTATTTTGGATTAGAAGGGAATTAGGTTTAGAATGGGCCACATGGAAGCACTTTTCTTGTTCTGGGATGTGGCTACAAGTATGTTTACCTTCAGTTCTGCATTGCTTGGTGTGATCTTTTTAATGGCTTTACTTTATAGGAGAGTAATAACAGCCTATCGATACACACATTGCTCAGAATTCATCAGCCAGCCCTGACTCTGGCCAAATCAATGTCCTAAAGTGTAAATATTCTTTCTCATATCAGATACCTTTATAGGACATAAGAAAATACTTTACATCTCCTGTCTTATGTGTTTAAACAAGTTTAGTCACTTCAAAAGTGCTTAATATTTACTCCAAAGTTTAAAAATATGCACAAAAGGAGACACACACATTAACATTAAATACATTTCTGTTTATTTGAAACATTTTTGCATGTGTATTACTATACTATAAGTAATAATAAGTAGCTTTTAAAACAAATATCTGAAGGAAATTTCATTGAGCAAACAATATTGCCAAGATGAACGTAAGTAGACGCCAGATACCATTTATCTAAAATAAAAATAATACCAACTAACTAATGCGGTATATTGGCTAGGATAGAGTTCTATCTTCAAGCTCATAGAAAAAATATTTATGATGGTACATTCCAAACTATCTGTAGTGCAAAAATATAACTTTGATTTTAAATATCTTGGAAGTAAAAACTATTAAAGGATTACTTGTGAAATAGGATAAATTTTGAAATTTATTATAATTCAGATAAAAATTTCAATAGATATTTATGGATTCTAAAGTACAATTCAAAAAGAAAATTCATGCAAATATCTCAAAATAGAAAAATGCGTTGCTAACATGAAAGTTAACACAAGTGATAATATGTGCCAAAGTTCTAGACACTGTGCATATATTAATTTAATCTACACAATAACCTTATATGATTATCTTTCAAATTTTATAAATTGGGCATCTGAAGACAGAGAGATAATGAAATTCATCTAAGGTCACCTCATAAGGAAGTGATGGAGTCAGAATTTAAACATGCCTTCACTCCAGGATCTGTTTCTGAATCAGGGTTTTATGCTTCCTTCTTTAAAGGGATGATATTCATTCATATGCACTCACATACAAACATATGTATATATAAAATTTCATAGTTATGTTTATATAAGAATACGTAAACAAATGGATCAGTATTTGTGTATATACATATACAAATATATATGATAGTAGTTTATGATAAATGTATCCTGTCACATTTAGTGATGTAGGAAAATATTCTTTAGGTTACCATGATAATCAGCTACTTATTTAGGAAAAAAAAAAAGACATATGTAGATTGTACCTCATTCCAAATATAAATTCCAGGGAGATGAAAGAATTGCACATATCATACATATTTTACAAAAAATATACACATATATATTTTTAAAATTCCTGTTTAGAAAATATCTTACAAAGTCAGACCTAAGATAAAAAAAAATGGGAAAATTTAAAAATATTTCTTTCATTACAATTTCACAATAACAAAACACAATTTTAAGAAGATAGAGTGGCATCCTTAGAGGAAAATGGCATTAATTTTTAAATATACATTTAAATGTTTGCATACTACAGTTACTTTGAAGAGTTTAAACTAAAGACAAAGTAAATTTCTTTGTGGTTCCACCTGTTTTTTTTCAGGAAACAAATTTTTGGAATATTTACTAGTGCAAATTTTTATCAATATGGATGTAGATTTAAATTTTTATTAATTATAACATTGAAACTAATTAATTGTAGTATTAAAACTACTTTGCTTTCTGTCAAATAAAAAATATATATCTGCATACTTTCTGGCAGCATCACATTTACCATATGCTGTGAAAGCATGACACTGGCAAGTCCAAACTTTTTCTATTTAATTATTTGACCTTCACTCATTCTTCTTGAAGTAGTGGAATAAATCGAAGTCCATATAAATTTAAAATCTAATCTTCAAAAGAGTTCTTTGAAAACAGTAAATGATCTATATTTCTCCAACCCTTTAAAATACTAGTAAAGAATCACAAGATTGGAGAAGCATCACCCTATGCTTCAATTGTCTTCATATGAAAATTCCTTCAATTTTCATATGAAGACAATTAATGACAATTAATGACACAGTGGGGTGGGGAATGAGGAGAGCAGAGAGAGAGAGAAGGAGGGGGAGGGCGGTGGAAAGGAAGAGCAGAGAGAAGAAAGGACGGTGGGGGTGGGGTCTCAGTATGTGACACATCTTGTACCCTCTGTGAATCCCCAACAATAAAAATAAAAATAAAAATATTAATAATAATTCCAGCATTAAGACCTCCAGTTTGCTCTTCATCCCTAGCAGTAAAAATATTAAAAAATTTTCCCTCTTCTACTCACTCCACCTTGATACGTGTCTATGCCATGTTTCCTAATTCTCCTCTACAGCATTCCATTTATGAAGTAGGCCGACCACATTTTGGAAAGACTTACTAGGTACTTTGCAAAAAATAAATAAATAAAATGTTAATGATGATTTTCTAAAGAGAATTTCTGATATTTTATGAACTTTATTTCTGGATTTTATAAAAAAGTATTTATTCAAAGCCATAAATTATATTCCTGACAGTATAGCACCTATATTGTTTTTAGGATGTCTCTTCATGTTTTGCATTATCAAAGTGAGATTTGATTCTGCAAACATTGTGAGTACTTTACACAAAACTGACTTAAGTAAAGTTCATGCAAATGCAAGTTTTCTAATCAAATGAGTAATGAGTACTTAGCCTAACATAAAGAATTACCTATTTGCTTCCCAATTTGCTGTGAAAATTTATAAGATTCAGCGAAAAAATACTTCTTTGGGGTGCACCCATATCAAGACATATTTACCTGTATAGATAATATCTTAAGAAGAAAACATTTTTGAAAAAAATAAATAAAGGCAAAATAACAAGACATTGAAAACTAATTTTGGGAGAAAATTAATAATGGAAAATTATATGAGGAAAGAAATTTAATGTTGAACTTATCTATATTTTTAAAAATTCCAATTATTAGAAAATATAACATTTTAAAGTTTAATATTTTTCATAGTGTTCATTGAAAGATTTATCAGTTCATTAACCTATTACAAATATAAAGTAATATCCAGAATACCCAATCCAAATAACATGTAATCTTTAAAGGCAATTTAGACATAATAAACACCAAGGAATTATGTGATTTGAATTTAAAAATTCAATCCTTAGGCTTCTTCTTTTTTTAAGAGACAGAGTCTCAGTTTATCACCCTTGGTAGAGTGCTATGCCATCACAGCTCACAGCAACCTTCAGCTCTTGGGCTTAGATGATTCTCTTGCCTCAGCCTCCAGAATAGCTGGGACTGCAGGCACCTGTCATAACAACTGGCTATTTTTTTGTTGCAGTTTGGTCAGGGCCAGGTTTGAACCTGCCACCCTCACTAAGCCACACTTAGTGGGTGGCACTCACTAAGCCACAAGTGCCACCCATCCTTAGGCTTCTTAATTATGACATATCCTTAAAATATTTCCATTATGTTTCACAAATAATATTAATTTATTCTGTTTCATATGAATGTGAAAATAAGGCAGAGAAGTTTTTCAGATGAAAGTCCTAACAAAGTTTATTATCCATATTGCTTCAAATTCAACAAATTAAGTTCCAAATGTTTTATAAAGTAAAATAGAAATGTATATATTATAGTAAAGCTAAATGACAAAATGGCTATATAAATGTTATGAAGATAAAAAATGGAAAAAATATTAAAATAATAATGAGTTCTAATTCTTTCTATATGAGTTATAGGAAGTTTTGTGTGTCTAGGAATTTGTCCATTTCCTCTATATTTTCTAGCTTATGTGCACAGATATTTTCATAGTATTTATAAGTGTATTTTGTATTTCTGTAGTATTGGTCTTAATATCTCCTTTTTTATTTCTGAGTGAGTATATTTGTGTCCTTTCTCTTCTTTAATAGCTCAAGAGTTCTATAAATCTTGCTTATTTTTTCAAAACCCCAAAACTTTGGTTTATTTTTTTTTTCCATTTCATTTAGTTCTGTTCTGACCTTAGTTATTTCTTTTCTTGTGCTAGCTTTGGGTTTGGTTTTCTCTTCTTTTTCAAGTACTCTAATATATAACTTTTGTTAATTTGTGATGTTTCTTTTAGATATAGGCACTTCAAGCTATTAATTTTCCTCTTGATTCTTTTGCTGAGCCCTATAAATTTTGTTAGCTTGTGTCCCTTTTGTTGTTCCCTTCAAGGAATGCAGTGATTTCTATCTTAACTTAAGTGTTGAGCCAATTTTTTGTGCCCCAAGATGCGATCACTCTTGGAAAAAATTCCATATGCTGATGCATAAAATGTATACTCAGTAGTTTAGGGGTAAAATGTTGTGTGGATGTCTGTTATGTCAGTTTTTTCTAGAGTCTGTTTTAAGTCTACTGTTTTTTTTTTTGCTTGGATGATCTGGTCAGCTGTGTCAGTGGGGTATTGAAATCTCTGGCAATTATGGTGCTATCATTTATCTCTTTGCTTAGATGAAGTATAATTTGCTTTATAAATATGGATTTCTGTGTTAGATACATGAATATTAAGGATTGCCCTGTGGTCTTCTTGAACTTCTCCCTTTACCATTATATAATGACTATCTTTGTTCTTCTTTTCCTAATGTCAATTTATTTTTATTTTTATTTATTTTTTTGAGACAGAACCTCAAGCTGTCACCCTGGACAGAGTGCCATGATATCACAACTCACAGCAACCTCCAATTCCTGGGCTCAAGAGATTCTCTTGCTTCTGCCTCCCAAGTAGCTGGGACTGCAGGCACTTGCCACAACACCGGCCATTTTTTGGTTGCAGCAGTCATTGTTTGGCAGCCTGGGCTGGATTTGAACACAGCTCAGGTGTATGTAGCTGGCGCCTTAGCCCACCTAGCCACAGGCACTGAGTCTCTAATGTAAATTTAAAGTCAATTTTATTTGATATAAGAATTGACTACTGTAGGAGACCGTGAGCCACGCTTGTGGATGTGCTCACTGGTTCTTGAATGTCTCGTTCTTAGCGCCTCCATCTCCTAACCAGCATGGAGATGTTTGGCTGCCCAGAGACAAGTCCTCAAGCATCTACGGGAGTTAATGAGATAAGATCACAACTCATTAGCAAGCAGGTGTTATACTTTAAACATTCATGGTGGGTGCAGCAGGGTTGGAGTTGAGCCTGTGAGGAAAGAGCACATTGTGACCATTAACCACATGATCCCAGTATGTGGGCCCCCACACCTGTTGTATAATGCTTCAATAAAAGGCCATGGCAGAGGATGCATGGGGCTCTCCCTAGAGGTGTGGGAAGTCCACCTCTTGCAAGCAAGTACCTAAATCCATGGTCTCAGCTATTTTTATTTGTGTGGTGATGGGGTGCCACAGTGTGCACTGACATAATGGCATAAGGATGGGATAAGGGACGTGCACCAGCATATCTGGACCGGGTCACAGGCCAAAAGTGGTAACTACACTTGGAGTAAGTGAAACCTTCGGCAAATAGCAACAGGGAGTATTAGCCAAAGGGGGAGCCAGGCTTGGGTTAAGTGCGACCTTTGGCCTCTCTCAGCCAAAGGGGAAGTTGCACTTGAGTTAAATGTGACCTTTGATCTCTTTTAGTCAAAGGGGAACTGCACTTGGGTTAAGTGAGACCTTTGGCCCTTTTCAGCAATAGGAGGAGCTGCGATTGGATTAATTGCAACCTTTTGGCAAACAGTAAGCTAGCAAAAAGGGTAGCACCCCTCAAAGTAAGTAGGACCTTTTGGCAAACAATAAGAAAAGAAAGAAAGACAGCAGCAAAGGGGGTAGTGCCACTCAAATAAGTGGGACCCCTTGGCAAACTATAAGAAAAGAAAGAAAGACAGCAAAAGGGGTAGTGCCGCTCAAAGTAAGCAGGGTTTTTGGCAAACAGAAACCAGATGGGGACTTCACTCAGAGTAAGTGGACCTCTGGCAAACAGAGTGGACATGTGGAGTCATTTTGTTCATCTCAGTGGTATATCTGTGTTTGTTTGTCTATCAAAATTCTGTAAACCAAAGGGACTCACACAAAGTGGTGAGACCTTTGGCAAGCAGCAGGAAGGGAATTCAAGGGGTACACACTTGTACTAAGTGATACCTTTGATAAACAACAACAAAAAAGTGTTTAATTTCATTAAGATAACTTCATAGTAACTTAAAAGAAAGAGCCTGAGGCACAAAATATAATTTAAAGAGTTTATTTAAGCCAAAGTGAGAACAACTCAGATTGACTAGTCAGAGGACTGGTTGAATAGCTTCACAGTTAAAATCACTAAATTCCATAATTATGGGAAGCTAGGCAGTCTGAGAAAAGAGGGTTGGAAAAGGAATAGCAATCCGAGTATCAGTGGGAATGGCAATCTCTCATTTAGTAATCAAAAGAAATAAAGAGAATGTAAATGCCCAGGTATATGCCCCAAGTATAAAAAAGGGTTCCACTGGGCAAATGAATGCTGCTTTCAGCTTGAGAGGAATGTAACACCTTTGCAGGAGGGAGACTATCAGTCTGGTCCAACCCGGGGCCCAAGAGCAAAAAATACGATGACATAACGGGGATTTAAACAACCTATGGAGTTTTTGCTTGTATCATTACGGAACATCCAGAAAAGTGGTGCCTGCCTGCTGGATTGAACCTCCACATGAGCAAGAAACCTTGCCAATCTTAAAGATTTTCTAAGTAACATCTAATTACATGTCTGTAAGTGCTGATTTAGTAATTAGTTAATGGACTTAATAGGTAATTGGGTTGTATTTTTTCATACATTCAGCCAGTCTATGTCTCTTGAGTGGGGCATTCAGTCCATTTATATTGATTGGTAGAATTGTGTCAGATGCTGTTCTGTTCATCATGATGGGTAGTACCTTATGCCTTTGTTTACTCTCTTTTGCTGTTGCTTTATATGATGCCTGACTTTTAGCTTGTAGATGGTTTTTACTGGTTAATAATGTCTATTCTGCTGACCTGTTGGGGTTTTTTGTTTGTTTATTTATTTGTTCATTTGTTTTTTCTTGAGAAATTCCCTCAGCATTTGCATTCTTGGAAAATTTTTATTTCTCCTTTACATGCGAAACTTAGTTTTGTAGGATATGAAGTTCTAGACCAGCAGTGGCTCTGTTTAAGAAGTCTGAAGATGGAAGTCTTCTGGCTTGTTAGCTATTCATTGAGGAGTTTATAATGAGCCTAATGATTTTCCTTTGTAAGTTACTTCAATTTTTCACCTCACAGCTTGCAAAAGATCTACCTGTATCTGATGACTAGATGTCTTGGTGATTGCCTCTTGGCAATAACTCTCTCAGGTGTTCATTGAGCTTCTTGTACCTAATATCTAAATCTCTAAATCTCTAGTAACACAACGAAAGTTTACCTCTTTTATTCCTTCAAATAGGTTTTCCAGCCCACGTATATATATTTTCACCCTCAGAGGTGCCTATGATTCTAATGTTTGTTATACATATTACTATATGTCTTGCAGGCTTTGTTTATTCATCCTGTTCCATTACTCTTTATTTTTTGACTACCAGGGTTTATTCAAAAGAGTTGTTTTCAAGTTCTGAAATTCTTTCTTCTGTCTGGTCTAGTTTGTTCTTTAAGCATTCCACTGTGTTTTGTATTTCTTGAAATAAAATTTTCACTTCTGAAAGTTCTATTTTTTAATATGTACATCTCTTTAGTAAATTTTGCATTTATTTTCTGAATTTTGTTTTATTGTTTCTTTGTGTTGGCTTTGCATTTTTCTCTTGGATTTTGTTGAGCTTTTTACAATCCATATTCTGAATTTTTTATCTATTATTTTAACATTTTCATTTTAGTTGAGTTCTACTATAAGGGAGCTGTTTTGTCAATTTGGGGGTTTTCTTTGCTCTACTTTTTCATACTTCCAGAATCCTTGTGCTGATTCCTTCTCACATGGAACAGCTCTCATTTTTTTTATTTCCTTTGTTAGATAGCATTATTTTCTCCCCTTCTCACTTATCCTTTCTCTTTCCCCAGCCCTGTGGTCTTCTTAACAGTATGAATTATATTGGCATGCCCATTTTATTCTCTGAGACCATAAAGTAGTACATATGAGTAGGAATCAACCACATCTTGTATGATTGAGTTAATAAGTTTTGTAAGTTTTCTCTCTCTTCAGAAAGCAGTGTGCCCATAATGTTCAGCAGAATGTCCAGGCTCTGGAGTCACAGAGATCCCTGGAACTTACTGGCCACTGAGATCCCACAAACTGGGCTTGAGTTAGGAAATATTTGTGTAGGAAAGAGCAGAAGAAAACTGAGTGAATAAAGCTCCCTTAGGAGGAAAGGTGTACATTGGTCAGAGAAGAAATATAGTACTTTCCATCTATGTTTGGCTCTACAGTGACAGAAAGTGACCCTGAGGGGGCCTGGCAGCCTGGTGCTTTGTCCCTAAGAAGCTCCTAGTTCACTGGTGTCAGCAGCTTTTGGACTCATGAGGGTAGAAAAGCTTGTCAATGGTTTAGAAGCTTTCTGACTTCCAGCGGCGTGAGAAAGGAGAAATAAACCCCCTGCACACTAATTTTGATGGGCTCCAAGCCTCTCAGAGATTGATCTATGCCATTATTTTGTTCCTTCTTGTTCTGTCCCATAACTTCTTCCTGTGGAATCTGGTAGATTCTGTACAATTAGCTCTTATCATTTGATGGCACATGTCAGTGGAAATCATGGAAAAAGGTATAAAATTGTTGATGATCAATGTTCTTTTGACAGAAACAAGGAAGATAATGTAAGCAACTTTATGACTACCAGAAGTAAAAATAAATTCTTATACAAGTTTTTAATTATTTGTTTGATTTTTGGCTTCCAGAGTGCACACTCATATGGAATTATATCACTCTCCTTTAAAGATATTCCTTTTTAAAAACTAATAGTGAATTGTTTTTATTTTTTATTTTTATTCTTTGGGATTCGTTGAGGGTACAAAGAATTAGGTTACACTGATTGTGGCTGTTAGGTAAAGTCTCTCTTGTAATTGTATTCCACCCCCCACCAAGAGGTGTGCTGTACATCGCAACCCCCAGCCCCCTCCCTCTACCCTTCTCCTCACTTGCTCATTCTCCTACCCCCTCCCCTTGTATTAGCTCATCCACTACCTTCATATTACAACTGAGTACATTGGATTCTTGCTTCTCCATTCTTGTGATGCTTTACTAAGAATAATGTGTTCTACCTCCATCCAAGTCAATACAGAAGACGTAAATTCTCCATTTCTTTTAATGGCTGAATAGTATTCCATGGTATACATATACTAAGCTTGTTAATCCATTCCTGGGTTGGTGGGGATTTAGGCTGTTTTCATATTTTGGAGATTGTAAATTGAGCTGTGATGAATAGTCTAGTGCAAATGTCCTTATAGTAAAAGGACTTTTTTTCC
The DNA here is from genome assembly GCA_963573935.1 of Arctocebus calabarensis. NCBI lineage: Eukaryota > Metazoa > Chordata > Mammalia > Primates > Lorisidae > Arctocebus > Arctocebus calabarensis. The sequence goes on along the minus strand of CAUYON010210345.1, from coordinate 12,417 downwards.
TTCTGGGTAGATGCCTACTAATGGTATTGCAGGATCAAACAGGAGGTCTAATTTGAGTTCTTTGAGGAGTCTCTATACTTCCTTCCAAAAACGTTGTATTAGTATGCAATCCCACCAACAGTGTAAAAGTGTACCCTTCTCTCCACATCCATGCCAGCTTCTCCAACTTTGAGACTTTATGATATGGATTATTCTCACTGGGGATAGCTGATATCTCAGGATGGTTTTGATTTGCATTTCTTTGATGAATAGGGACAATAAGTACTTTTTCAAATATTTGTTAGTCATTCATCTTTCTCTGTCAGAGAAGATTCTGTATATATCTTGCTCAGAGAAAAATGGGATTGCTTACTACTTTTTGTTGATAAATTTGAGTTCTCTGTAGATTCTAATTGTCAAACTTTTGACAGATTGATATCCTGAAAATATCTGTTCCCATTCTGAAGGTTGTCTTTTTGCTTTACTTGTTATGTCTTTAGCTATGCAGAAGATTTTCAGTTTAATTAAGTCCCATTTGTTAATTTTGTTTTGTTGTTGTTGGGATGGGCACCAAAGTCTTTATAAAATATTTCCCTAGACCCATATCATCAAGAGTTAAAATACCAACATCATACTTTCAAGACTTGGAAAAAGTCTTCATATTGTATGGAACCAGAAAAAAACTCAAATAGCTAAGGCAATTATTAGTAATAAAAACAAGGGTGGGGGGCATCACCAGACTTTAGGCTGTACTACAAGGCCATTCTGATCAAAACAACATGGTATTGGCACAATAATAGAGACACTGACATTTGGAATCAAATAGAAAATCAGGAGAGGAAACCAACCTCTTACAGCCACCTGATCTTTGATAAACTAAATAAGAAGGTACACTGTGGGAACAATCCCTATTCAATAGATGGTGTTGGGAGAACTGGATATCCACATGTAAAAGACTAAAACTGGACCCACACCTTTCTCCACTCACAAAAATTGATTCCAGATGGATAAAAAACATAAATTTAAGGCATTAAATGATAAAAGTCCTCAAAGAAAACATGGAAAAATCACTTGAAGATATCAGCCTAGGCAAAGACTTTATGAAGAAGACTTCCATGGCAATTGCAACAACAACAAAATAAACAAATGGGACTTAATTAAACTGAAAAGCTTCTGTACAGCTAAGGAGACAACAACCAAAGCAGATAGACAACCAACACAATGGGAAAGGATATTTGCATACTCTGAATCACACAAAAGCTTGATAACTAGGATCTATAGAGAACTCAAATTAATCAACATAATAAGAGCCCCAAACCCCTTATATCACTGGGTAAGAGAGAGGAATAGAACCTTTTCTAAAGAAAACAGATGACTAGCTAACAAACATATTAAAAAATGGTCATTGTCCCTCATTATTAGAGAAATGCAAATCAAAACCACCCTGAGATATTATCTAACCCCAGTGAGGATGGCCCACATCACAAAATCTCAAAACCACAGATGCTGGTTTGGATGTGGAGAGAGGGGAACACTTTTACACTGCTGGTGGGACTGCAAACTAATACAACCTTTTTGGAAGGAACTATGGAGAATCCTCAAAGAACTCAAAGTAGACTTCCCATTTGATCTTGTAATCCCATTATTAGGCATCTACCCAGAAGAAAAATTTTCCTTTTACCACAAGAACATTGGTACTAGATTGTTTATCACAGCTCAATTTATAACCACCAAAGTGTGGAAACAGTCTAAATGCTCACCAACCCAGGAATGAACCAACAAGCTATGGTATATGTATACCATGGAATACTATTCATCCATTAAAAAAGATGGAGACTTTACATCATTTTTATTAACATGGATGAAAATGGAACACATTCTTAGTAAAGCATCACAAGAATGGAGAAGAATCCTATGTACTCAATTCTCATATGAAGACAATTAATGATCTAGTACATGGGGTGGGGGAAGGGCAGAACAAACACAGAGGAGGAAGGGGGTCAGGGTCACAGTGTGTGACACACCTTTTGGTGGTGGGACACAATTATAAGAGGAACTTTACCTAACACATGCAATCACTGTAAACTGGTTCCTTGTATCCTCAAGGAATCCCCAACGATAAAAAAGTTTTCTCCACACTATATTCTAAGATTTTTATCATTTTGTGTCATAGATTTAAGTCTCTTATCCATCTTGAGTCCATTTTTGTAAGGGATGAAAGGTGTGGGTTGAGTTTTAGTCTTTTATATATGGTTATCCAGTTCTCCCAGCTACATTGGTTGAATAGGGATTCCTTTTCCCAATGTATGTTTTTGTTTGGTTTGCCAAAGATCAGATGGAAAGCACAAATTGGTTTCATCTCTTGGTTTTCTATTCTGTTTGATATGTTTGTCTTTATTTTTATGCTAATACCATGCTGTTTGATTACTGTAGACTTGTGATATAGCCTAAAGTCTGCTAGGGTGATGACTCCAACTTTGTTTCTGTTACTAAGAATAGCCTTAGCTATACAAGTTTTTTTCTGGTTCCATATGAAACAAAGTACTATTTTTTCCAGTTCTTCAAAATATGTTGATATTTTAATGGGTATTGCATTGAATCTGTAGATTCCCTTTGGGTAGAACAGACATTTTGACAATGTTGATTCTTCCCAGCCAAGAGCATGGTATATTCTTCCATTTGTTAGTGTCTTCTGCAATTACTTTTCTTAGGGTTTTATAATTCTCTTTGAAAAGATATTTCTCCTCTTTTGGTAGGTATATTGCTAAGTATTTCATTTTCTTTGAAGCTACTGTGAAGGGAATTGTGTTAATTGTTTCCTTGATTTGCTCCTCAACTTGGTTGTTATTGGCATATACAAAGGCTATTGATTATTCCTTTTAAATAATGAAATGAGTGTGTGGTTTGATGACACTAATTATGTGTAATATCATTTATAGAATTGTGTTTGTCTACTATTAGTCTCAGGTTCCCTAAATGATGTAAGTTTTCTTTTCTTTCTTTCTTTTTTTTTTTTTTTTTTGACTAAGAGTCTCACTTTGTCACCCTCAGTAGAGTGCTGTGGCATCGTAGCTCACAGCAACCTGAAATTCTTGGGCTTAAGTGATTCTCTTGCCTCAGCCTCCAAGTAGCTGGGACTACAGGTGCCTACCTCAATGCCCGGCTACTTTTTTTTTAGAGATGGGGTCTTGCTCTTGCTCAGGCTGGTCTCGAACTAGTGAGCTCAGGCAATTGGCCTCTTACAGTGCTAGGATTACTGACATGAGCCACCACTCCGAGCCAAGTTTTATTTCTTGAAATAAAATTTTTTAATCTATGGGTGAGCTCAAGGTTTTATTTTATTTTGTATTTTAGCTTCTCTTTATCCAAGGTATTAGAGAAAAAAGTCCTTGGTGTGGAAAATATTCACAAGCTGTACGTACAATAAAGGACCAATAACCAAATCTACAAAGAACTCAAGCAAATTGCAAGAAAAAAATCACATGAAAAAGTGGGGAAAGACATAAACAGAAGCTTTTCAAGAAAGGATAGACAAATGGCCAATACACATATGAAAAAAATGCTCCATGTCACTAATGATCAGAGAAATGAAAATTAAAACCACAACAAGACATTACCTTACCCATGTTATAATGATTTTCATTAACTATCCCCAACCCCTTCCCCCCCAAAAAAATAGAGGCTTGTGTGGATGCAGTGAGAACAGAATGCTTATATACTGTGAGTCTACAACAAATTAATATAACTTCTATGGAAAACAGTATGGGAGATTCCTCAAACAACTAACAGTAGACCTACCATTAGATACAGCAATTTCACCACTGGATATTTAAGCCAAAGGAAAAGATGTAATTTTATCAAAAGGACACTGCACAACTCACAATTACAAAGATGTTGAATCACTCCCACGTTCTCATTAATTCAAGAGTACATTGACAAAATGTGGTGTATGTATACCATGGAGTACTACTTGGTCAAAGAAAGGATGGCTTAATGCCTCTTGCAACCATTCAGATGGGACTGGAGACCATTATCCTAAGTGAAGTATCTCAAGAATGGAAAAACAGGCACCACTTGCACTTGCTGTTAAATTGGAACTGACAAGCACACACAGACACAGGGGAAAGTAAAAGTCATTGGAAATCAAGCAGAGGTGGAAATGGAGGAGGAGATGAGTGAAAAGCTACCTAATGTGTACAGTGAACACTATTTTGGTGATGGGCACACTTACTGTGATATAAGCATTATCAAAGCGATTCATGTAACCAAAAAACATGTGTAGCCCTTTAATATTTTGAAATAAAATAATACTTTGACCAAAACTTGACTCAAAAATAATTTTTTTGAATGTATAAAAAGTGGTGCAACACTCAACAAAACCCATCTTTAAACATTAATTTAAACTTTTATGACATTTTAAGAACTTTTTCAGGTTTCATGTCTATGTTATCTTTTGCAATTTTCCAAGCAATTTCCTTCTCATCATTTTCTTGACATTTCAGTTATCTTCACACACAAAAATCTACTTTTTGCTAAATAAAAGATGTTTTTCCTGCCAGGGAAAGAAATTCCTTAACTGAAGACAATTTGAAAATCTGAACAGGTATAGCATATATCTTTTCTATTCTGTCTCATACATTTTGTTTCTCTTAGTGTGACCTTGGAGGAATCTCATCTTTTTTTGTGCCCTTCTCAATTAAGCATGTGTGGAAGCATTTGCATATCTCAATGCCACTACTATAGTCCATAAAAAATAATGCCTATGCTGTTCACATCTCTTTTTCCAAATTTTCTTTCCTAATATCACCTTTGAACTTATTTATTTCTTATAATTTGGCTTATTCCAGTGTCAATCCCCTATAAAGCACTGCTGTGGTACTGTGTTCTTTAAATTGATCAAATGGAATTTTAAACTCTGAATGATATCACATAGAAATAAAAGGATTATATTTTCCTTAAATCAATCTGTTGTGTCTTATAAGAAATCTCATTAAGTATGCTAATTATTTAAATCTTCCTTATAGCAACGTTATAAATATAGATTTCATTTCAAAATATGTATAACTTTATAAAAATAGATATTTAAACCTTATAATTTTAGGAAATATACTCTATTTACTTGAACAAATAGTGCTCACCATCTGTGTACATGCCACTGTAACAATTACTAAATATACAAAAAAGCTTGTAACAAAACAATCAGTTCTTTTACCCACATAGGGGTTTTGCCTGAGCTCTTCTTTTGATGTCTGGGAGTTAAATATAAAAGAAAATTTAAGTTGATAAATACTGGTGATCAATTAAATAACTATAGTACTTAAAAGAGCTTTTTTTTTGAGAAAGATTGTCACTGTGTCACCCTCAGTAGAGTGTCCTGGCGTCACAGTTCACAGCAACCTCAAACTCTTGGGCTTAAGTTATTCTCTTGCCTCAGTCTCCCAAGTTTCTGGGATTACAGGCACCCACCACAATGCCCGGCTATTTTTTTGTTGTAGTTGTCATTGTTTTTTGGAAGGCCTGGGTTGGGTTCAGACCTGCCAGCCCCGTGTATGTGGCTGGCGCCCTAGCCACTGAGCTACAGCACCAGGCCTTCTTAAAAGGGCTTTAAAAGGGTCCATTCCTTAAGCAACCTATGTTCTAGGGGACCCTCGAAGTAGTAATTAGAACACTTTGGTTTTTAGGCAAGTCACTTGAACTTTAGAGCTTAGGTTCCACCATCTAGGAATGAGGAGATTCTTCCCGGTGACTCTACATAAAAAAATACCTCTTATTGGATCTCTCCTTATTAGTTGTATGAGTAGTTTCCTCAACACCAGACAAACTGAATTTTGCACTGATTTTTTTAAGGAGTAAAATGCATAAGATCATTAATACAGTTGGCATAAGGCAACTGTCACTAATTTTTAGTTTTAGTAAATAATTGTCAGTGAAAATAAATTTTTTTTGTAGTTAACATATATATAATCTCATGAGAATGAAACTTGATCTTTGATCTTGTATTTTTTCCTTAATTATCGATTTTTATAGTAACTTTGGAGTTTTCATCATAATCCTAAAGACACTATTTTGAACATCATAATCCCAAATGTTGAAATCTGGAAAGATCATAATCTTTAAAGTTGAAAATCACTACTATCTAAAATCCTGAAAATCACAATCAAGGGATGCCTTCTTCATATTATGTAGAACTATTACTTTGCTATTTATTTAAAAATTAAGTCTGGGCAGCACCTATGGCTCGGTAGGTAGGACGCTGGCCCCATATACAGAGGGTGGTGGGTTTGAACCTGGCTCTGGCCAAACTGCATCAAAAAATAGCCAGGTGTTGTGGCAGGCACCTGTATTCCCAGCAACTTGGGAGGCTAAGGCAAGAGAATTGATTAAACCCAGGAGTTGGAGGCTGCTGTAAACTGTGACACCACAGCACTCTACCGAGGGTGACAAAGTGAAACTCTGTCTCTAAAAAAAAAAAAAAATTAAGTCTGATTTAAGGAGATGCGTACTGGTGCCAAATTGACAAGGGCTGGAGTTATGGACTTAATTTTATTTAGGCATCAATAATACCTATAACCTGGTAGAGAAATATGTTACACTAAGTATTTCATCTTTGCATCGTGTCCAATACTGAAAATTTAAACTGTGTAAACTTTTTTAGAGAATTCTAATTCATTTATGTAATTTTTTGCAAATGTAACTTCCCAAAGTGCATTATCACAGCATTGACCTTCTGTGCAAGAATTGTGCAATGCATGAAAAGGCAGAAACTTCCTCCTTGGGTGAAAGAATGAACTTTCAGTACATCTGCATTTGTGGAAGATAAAACTTCTCAAGATTTTGGATCTTTGGGAGACTGCATCTGCCATGATAACCCATTGTGACTTTTGATCCATCTTATCAAAATTTAAATTGTTCATCACAGTATTTCAGATGTCAGCAGTTATAAAGCTAGGCGCACACGATTACCAACTATAGACTCACGTTTATACATTTTCTTTTCTGATCAATTTCTCTGCGAATATGATTCCTCTGCTCATAACTGTTTTACCCTTGTGACTGTCCTTTGTATAACTGAATGTTTATGCCTGCAAAAACAGGTATGTTATTGTTTCTTACTTTATTGTATAAAGTAGCATATGAAGTGTTCTGTCATGTTTTTATGTTTTCAAAAATCACAAAAAAGGAAAAGCAAAAATCCAACATACACAAGGCCAATATGAAACCAGCAGATAAACAACACGCCCACATGACTAAAAAATACAATTAACTTCATGTGGAGAGAGGGGGGAGAGAGGATAAGGGAGGGAGGCGGGGGGGGGAGTTCAGTGTGTTCCGACCAATGGGCACAATGTACAGGTGAGCGACACACTTTCTGGGTGAAGGGCTCAACTACAGATTGAAGTTTACCAAACAAATGCAAATGATAAAACCTAATCATTTCATACCCCTATATTAATCCAAAATAAAAAATAAATAAATCTGCTTTTAGAATACAAATAAATATATGTTTGTTTTTTTATTAAATCATTTAAGATTACTATTTTTTCAAGAATTATATTATTGGGATTTTTGACATTTTGAAATTTCAACATTTGGCATCAAGGTATACAGAACTGTATGTTTCAGCATTAATATTGGCTCCATATCTTTATACATAGCACCACTTAGATTTCATATAGAAAAGAAATTACTGGTGAAATTTTATGCAGGATAATGTTTATATTATAATCTATAGGTCACATGTACATGCTTCACTCTCATAAATGGATAAATAAGCTCATTTCTTTGCTCCTTGATGATCATTTTGTCATCAGTACGCTCCACATTCGATATGAAATGTATATGCCAGTCATTCCTCAGAATTTAAGCAATGGCTTTCAACTTTCATGAAAGAAAAAGTAAACTAAGCTATTCCAAAGAAAGTTAACGCTTCAATAATGCAACAGTTAGGAGTCCCAAACCCCATGCAGTCAAAAATCTTCATATAGTTTTTGACTTCCCCAAAACTTAACTACTAATAGATTATGAAAAGCTTTACCTATAATATAAACAGTTGATTAACACATATTTTGCATATGTATCATTTACCAGATTCTCACAATAAAGTGAGCTATATATAGTAAAGACAATCTTATTAAGAAAATCACAAATTTTCTTAATTAAGAAAATTAAGAGAAAGTAGATTTAAAGGACTGTCTCTATAGGTAGCGTAAGTACACAGCCTCTGTTCACATGATGTTCATCTGTCAACAACTCAGGCAACCGTAGCTGCCGACTTCACTCTATGGTACACGTCAAGAGTCAGCTCATTCTCATAAGGTCATGGTTTTTCTCTGCTTTTTAGGAGCACTTCCAGGCTAGGTGGCACCTCATCTAGGTCCCATGGTGGTGTTCACAGTTTACGAAATTGTACTAAACACAAAGCAAAATGTGCAATAACCACAAGAGTTCACTCTTTCCTGTGTTGTGCAATTTGCTGGAGAGATGAGCTGCTTGTGTGGAGATGATTAGCATCATGCCGGGGTTTTAAGCAGATACTTGCAACACTTAAGCTCATCATAATATCAACAGGAGGTGGCGACCAAATTATTACCATATTACAGTGTGAACTACAGCTAATTTCATGCAATTATGATTTAATATTATTTTACATTTGTTTGTTTACATTTCTCTGGACTGCAATTGGCTCCATGTATGGTCTGTAACTACTTGTATACATAAATTATGATAAATTTTAACTTTTTATAATAGATTGTGGATATTTATGGTAGGAAACTATAAAATAGATTAATGTCTACACACATGTTATACATTCTTGACATGTCTAATTTTTTTCCAATATTTCTAGGCTATGCATTTCACCTGTAAGTTTTTCAAATAACACAAATTTAAAATTTATGTATTCAAGGGCAGCGCCTGTGGTTCAAAGGAGTAAGGCACCAGCCCCACATACTACTGGAGGTGGTGGGTTTGAACCCAACCCTGGCCAAAAACTGCCAAAAAATATTTTTAAAAGTTAAAATATATATATATATATATATATATACATGTATTCAAAATATTTTATTTAAAAGAGTTGTGTGTAAAGGTACCCACACAATTCAAATCCATATTGTTCAAGAATCAATTATACTCTCCTATATAATGTAATTGAATGAGTTAGAGAATAACAAATTTTATTGTTCTGAATTTACAATCTAGTTTAACATTTTTTAAACAAAATAGAATAAATAAATAAATAAATGTATTTGTTTTTTAACATTTGAATTCATATTCTGACAAAATTGTTCTGTAATTTTTAATCACCAGTGAATGTATTTTTTAGTTCAAATAATCTATATAAATCATTTTTTGAGTATGCACAGTATCATATTTTATCAGCATATTGAATGCTTATTACACTATTAAAATTTTAATTTGTTACTTGTGCTGTAAAATATAAAGATTTTAGTGATAGAAAAGTTTCAATGAAATAATTTTATAACTAAATAACTAATACTTTCAATATTTTTTCTCTTCTGAAGTATAAAGCATGAATGGTCTTCACTAGACAGAAGAATTGGATTCTAGTCAGGGATTAACTGGTTGATTGCCTCAGAAAAACTTCTTAATCTTAATCTCTCTAAAATTCATTTTTTTCATCTAATTTGCCAACAGAATGAGTTCCAGGTGATGCTGGACTTGGTGATTTGAAGAAGGAATTGATGGACCACAGGAGTAGTGATAAGTCAGGATTTATTTACAGGAAACAAAAATTACAGCTACAAGAAAAACTAAACCTCCAGGCAGAGAGGACCCAGGAGGGGAACAAGCTCTCCTGCTCCCTCTCAGAGGTCCAGCCAAGGTCTGTGTCTGAGCTCTCTGCTCAGGGGTTTACATAGTCCCAGGGGGTTGTTTTGTTGGAACTTCTTAGGGCTTGGGTCTTCCAGTTACAGCCAGCTGTGGAATGAAGACTCAGGCCCTGGAAACTGACATGACATTGGCCAGTCAGAAGTGTGTAAGGAGGAGACAGCAAGGCGCCAGTGTCTCCCGAGCAGGCCCTTCCAGCAATCTGGTTCCTCCATCCGCCACAGCATCAACACTGCCAGGGCCATGGTTGCAGGTCATTGGGCCACCTTGTCCTGCATCACAGGCAAACTTCTAAAAGTGACTACAGTTTTGGTCAGTGCTGATATAAAAAATTTCACCATAGTGGATCTTTTTGGGGAAGATGACAGGTCTAGGTAAACATTCAATTTGTGATTTTTTTGTAACAAGGTATAATCAAAGGTGTGAGGTGAAGAGTAATAGGCAAGAGGGGCGACTTGCAGAATGCTGTTTTTATAGGAAGTAACTAATAAGTAGAAGACAAATAATTTGAAAGGCAAGGGACAGTTTGCAGTGCTAAACCCAAGGACACAGAAAACATCAAAATATAGAAAACGATGGATAGGTTTTGATGCAGGATTTTAGATGGTAGGTCCTCCAGGCGGCAGCCGGTTGAGGAATCTGCGGCTGGATGATAGGCAAGGGGGGGGCCTCCGACATCCCACCGGAGACTCCAATAGCCAAAAAGGCTGAAAAAGTCCTTCATTTTACACTTAGGACTAAATTCAGAAACCCCATTTCCTATGCCTAGGTCAATTTCATGTGAATTTCCTAGGTCTCAATTCCATGAATGGACACTGTCCATTCATTAATATATTCATTCACTTTGCAGGGGAAGGAACTGTGTTCATTCATTTCCTGGCCAAGGAACCCATACACCTACATATACCCTGAGACTAAAAGCCTAAAGGGGGAGACAGGGAAAGACCAGGAGAGAAACAGAGAGAGCTTTTCTCTCCCCACTTGGGTTCTTTCTCTCTACCAGGAGCTTTAGCATTTTTTGTATTCTTTACTGTAAATAAATTCTGTCTTACCACTGATCTGTGGTCCATGGATTTATTCTTCAAACACCGAGACCAAGAACCTGAAATTCCAGTATCAGTTTGAACTCTATTGAGAAGCTAAGAAAGATGAGAGTCAAATATCTACTGGATATACTAACAGATGTCTTTTAAAAAATTAATGAGATTCCTCAATTTCAGAAGAGTGATACCATGAGTGCCAGAAAGGAATGGCTTGAAGAACTAATGAGAGCCCAGAGAGTAAGTACAATGTTGTGACTAACACTTTGAATACTTGGTTGTGAAAGGAAGGAGAAAAAATATAATAGCTCTATGACCTATGAGTGATCAAATGGTCGATCTATGTATGTCTGCACATACGAAGTTGGGCAATTAAGTTTGTGAAGTCGTCTTGAGAAAGTGCTGCTTACCCCACTGCTGAATCTCTCTAGGGTCTCACCTTCAAAGTTGTCCCATTGGGAAGCTGTGCAACACCAGCATCTGGTCCACCTTTCAAAGCACTTTTCTAGGATGATTTCATGAACTTAATTATCAGACCTCATAAAAGAACAGCTGTGGTGCTCGTTCCAGGAAGGGAGCTCCAAAATTGTTTTGAAGACTGGATGCCGGACTAGAAGAATGCAATGTTCACTTGCACTTTACTTTTACAAAGTACAACATGAACCTCTGAAGGGTGGATGAGGCGCTAGAATACTTTTAAGGTGACAATAGGGATATTCAACCATAGGTTTGTAGCATTTTTGTCTAAGATGAGTTTGTTAACTTAATTGTCTGTTTGTGTCTATATATCCATCTATACATACATCTACTTTATTTCATAGAAAGATAAAATTATTTTAATGTGAGGATTATCCAGTTGAGAGGGCAGGGAGTAAAAAGTAATGATCTATGGTGTGAAATCCTGAGGAAAGAAAAGATATGTATATATATATATATATTTAGGATGTTTGTCTATTTATTTAGATTTTCACTTCTTTTGACAATGTTCTATTGTTTTCAGAATATACATTTTACACTTTTTTTTAATTCTTAAGTACCTTTTATTTATTTATTTTTTATTAAGTCATTTGTACATAGATCATACATACATTTATGCCATCATGGGATTCGTTGTGTTGACTATTTGTACAAATTGGAGTGCTTACATGCTACTAATCAAGATAGCTTTCACCTCATTTGCCTAATTACAGCGTTAAGACATTTGTGTTCTACACCTGATAAGTCCAACTTGTACTTGCAATATTCTCCATAGGTGTGGTTCCCCTACTAACCCTCCCTCTATCAACACACCCCCTCCCTTCCCCTCTTTTTCCCCTTCCCTCTTTCATCCTAGACCATAGTTGTGGTTCATTTTTCACATGCAAGTGTGAGTGATTATAAATTGGTTTCACAGTAGTGCTGAGTACACTGATTTTTTTTCCGTTCCTGAGATAATATAAAGCAAAAAAAGTAGAAAGAATATCCTGAGATAGACTCACAAGTTACCAGAGATTTTGTGATTTAAGCAACATTTAAGACATGTTCGAATTCATTTGTTTTGCAATGTTTTTCT
>CAUYON010210344.1:0-15126 GCA_963573935.1 Arctocebus calabarensis | reverse complement strand
TTCTCTACATCTCTGATAGTAGGCACTATTCCCATTAATGAGAGCAGAACCCTCACAGTCTGATCACCTCCTGAAGACCATACCTCTTAATACTGTTACATTGACTTAGCAATTATGAATTGGGCTGCAATAAACAATCTGGTACAGATATCTTTGTTGTACTGTGATTTTTGGTCATCTGGGTATATACCAAGTAAAGGAATCATAGGGTCAAATGGCAAGTCTATTTTTAGATCTTTGAGTATTCTCCAAACATCTTTCCAAAAATGGATGTATTAGTTTGCATTCCCACCAGCAATGTAGAAGTGTTCCCTTTTCTCCACATCCATGCCAACATCTCTGGTTTTGGGATTTCATCATGTGGGCTAATCTTACTGGAGTTAGATGAAAGCCCAAGAGCCCATTGATCCACGAATGGATTAATAAACTGTGGTACATGTATACCATGGAATATTATGCAGCCTTAAAGAAAGATGGTGACTTTTCCTCTTTCATATTTACATGGATGGAGCTGGATCATGTTCTTAGCAAAGTATCTCTAGAATGGAAGAAAAAGTATCCAATGTATACACCCCTAATATGAGACAAATTCTGTATCGTTCAAGTGAAGGCTACAACCCATTTATTGCACACAAAGATGGGGAAAGGGGAGAGGGAGGGAAGGGAAGGGAGAGGGTGGGGGGAGATGGGACAAAGGGTGAGATCACATGTGTGGTATATATTTGAAGGGTCAGGAGAAAACTTCTAAATACGGATCAAAATGTTTTCACATAGTAAATGAGAAAATCTCATGAATGTTATGTCAATCAGGTTGATAAAAATATCTCAGATTGCATGTGAAGCCCGCACAGTGTACCCCATGATTGAACTGATGTACACAGCTATGATTCAATAAAAAAAAAAAAAAAACTTGCTTTCTAATGGCTCCATTCTCTCTCCTGGTCAGCTTGCATGTTGTCAGGCAGAGCAGGAGAAATAGCTGTCAGTGCCAAGCTGCAACTGCTAGAAGGATTTATACCATGGAAATCATTGACTCCTCCTACAACTAGGGATTTTTTCTCCCAGAAATCCTGTGGTTAAGCATTTACCAGCCCACTATCTGTTAACTGATTGGTTTGCAACTCATCAAATAGCCTGACTCTCCTCAAGGCTATCAAGGTCAAGGAAGATAGATAGCTCTTACATTAACTCCTTCTTAGGACCAAACACTTTTAATTATCTCCTCTGATCCTCTAGGGGAACCTGGGAAGGAGATACTATTATGCACTTTCTATAAAACAGGTGAGGCTGAGAAAGAGGTGCTGAATGTCCAAGCTGATACCACGTGCTGAAGCCAGGGCTCACGCAGATGTCCTGATGCTTTTATTCTTTTTACACTGATGCTGACAGACCTTCTGATCCATATGTGTATAGTCAATGAAAGGTTATATGTGTCACCCAAATAGAAAACAATTTCCCTTAGCCTGTATAACTTTCATGAAGGTAAGGCCTGAGAGTAAAACCAAACTGATACATTCAGCCCAAAACTAATCCCAGGAAATGGGAATAGAAAACTGACTTCTGACTTTTGTTACCTTAGCACACCACCTTGCTAAGGTAACAAAATCACATTCATTCATCCTTTAAGGCAACCAAAAGCCAGGAGGCTTGCAACTATTAGCGTCCCTTTACAAGAAAATGACACTGAGAAGTTAAGTAACTTTCCCAGCTTCTTGCAGTCAGTGAGTGGTTTGAACAATTAACACCGCAGTTTTGAATCTGTACCTGGTGTGTATTAGGAGATTGAAACCTGTAGAACACCATAGCTGGGCAGCAGAGACTCAGCAGTAAGCAGAAGGAAGGCAGTTCTTGCCCTCAGGGAGCTTAGAATGTGGTTAACCAAGTATCTCTCATCTTCAAAGCCTCTAAAATACAGTGATACATTTAGAGTCTTTTGTTTTTTTCTTCTTCCATAGCCCTGTGCACTTATGTGAATGACATCGTCTTCATGTGCTGTTATAACCATTTGCCTGCCTGACTGGCTTGCTTCAGCTCTTTAAAGACAAGAGCCATAATTTATACCTCCTTTATCGCTGGCACCTAGCACAAAGTCTATTTAATGAGGAAGGTGTGAGTGACAGAAAAACAACAGAACTGTGCAGGCAAGAGATGCTCTAACTGCCCTGAGCAGTCTGACAGTTCCAAGAAGCACTTAGGTAGGAAGAATAAGACCCAAGTTTCTGTCCCAGCTCAATCACTAGGGAGGGAGCAGGATTGTGGCCAAATCTCCAAAACGTCTTGAACTTTTATTTTATTTTATTTTTTACTTTTTCACTGTTATCTCTCACCCCCATCTAACAAATTTTGAGGCTTAAAATTTTACTTGAAAAATACAGACTATTTAATCTCCATGACCACTATGTTATTTATAGGACTTTCAGTTTTTTGTTAGGCCCAGGCTAACATAGAAAAATACCAGTTAACTCCTGGCCAATTCTTGGGCTGCAGGCCCTCAACAAAATGGAGTAAGTCTGGTTCACTCCCAAATAGATGGGAAAGTACTCACTAACTTCTTGTTTGACTAACTCCCTGGGAAGCCAACCGACTATCCCTGGACTGACCTTTAAACAATATGAGGTGGAAGGCATACTGGAACTAAGATGTATGGGGAAATATTAAAACAAAGATGTATGACGTATGGCTAACTAACTGCAAAATTCTGCTTATGTACGATGCTTGCTTGCTACCCCACCTGAATGCACCCGGACAGCCTGTGTGCCAACCAGAATGCAGACCAAAACTTAAAAACCCGACTTCTAAGCACTCGGGGCTGCTCCCAGAAACCCCATGTTGGGACGCGGAGACAGTCGCTGGGCGGCTCTTCAATAAAAGGACTCTGCTTCTATTCTTTTTACACTGATGCTGACACCTTCTGATCCACACATATAGAGTCCAGGAAATGTTATATGTGTCACCTGAATAGAAAACAATTTCCCTTAGCCAGTATAACTTTCACGAGGGTAAGGCCTAAGAGTAAAAGGCTTGTTTGGCAGTGTGGTCTTTGTGGAATTCCTGGGCACAACAAATCTTTCTCAGGGACTATTGTAGTAGCTGGGTTTTCTTACCCTTATTTCCTTTAGATTCATCCTCTTACAATAATGCCTGGGTAATCTAAGTAAAATGCAAATCTAATCTGTCATTCCCCTGCTCAAAAGCCTTCAGGGCTTACTGACTACTAGCAAAGTTTAGGCTGAGCATGGCTATTCAGGGCCTCACTGACCTGGCCCTTCTCTGTACTTCAGCTCCTGCTATCCCCACACTCTGTAATCCTAAACACTCCAGCCACTGCCTCTTTTTTATTTTTTCCTTGGGTTAATATGAGGGTACATGTGATTAAGTTACATTGTTTGCATTTATAAGGTGAAGTCCTGAGTGTCTTTCACCCAGGAAGTACGCGGCACAACCTTACATTGTACATGTTAGGTGGAATTTACCAGCTCTCCTCCACTCCTCCCCCTTTCTTGAATTTAATAGTGTTTTTCTCTCACGTGGGCCTGTAGCTGTTAATCTACTAGTTTCTACTAGTATTGAGTGCATGAGATGCTAGCTTTTCCATTCTTGAGGTACTTTACTTAGGAGAAGTTTCCCCAAATCCTTTCAGGTAAATAGAAATATCTTTTTATGACTGAATAGTGTTCCATCATATACATGTAACATAGTTTATCAATTCATTCACAGGCTGATGAGCACTTGGGTTGTTTCCACATCTTTGTGATTGTGAATTGCATTGCGCTGCTATAAATATTCAAGTGCAAATGTCCTTATGGTAAAATGATATTTTTTTTTTTCTTCTGAGTAGATACATAGTAATGAGATTGTGGGATCAAATGGGAAGTCTACTTTTAGCTCTTTGAAGATTCTCTATACTTGTTTCCAAAAAGGCAACTTTAGTTTGCAATCCCACCAACAGTGCATAAATGTTCCCTTTCTCCACAGCCAGGCCAGCATATACAGCTGTGAGACCTTGTGCTGTGGGCTACCCTCACTTGGGTTAGGTGGCATTCTTTTTTTTTTTTTTTTTTTAGGTGGCATTCTTGACCTCTGGAATTATGTAATGGCATAAGAGACCCTGCTCCAATTTTTGCTTAGCTCAATTCTACTCATTCCCCAAGATTCGGTTGGGTATAATTTCTTTCAAGAAAGTCCTATTCATTCTTTCTACTAGTATAAGCCAAATATTTCTCATTTTTGCTCACTATTACATAACTCTGATTCACATTATTGAAATCGACAGATCTTATTCATTATTGAAATTATATTTTACCTCATTCACATTGTTGACATTGTCTCTTTGCAAGCTTCATCGTCCCGATGCACTGCATACTTATGGATGTTAAATACTATGCTATAAGACGTGCTATGGTATAAGATGTTGATGGTGATATTGACGGGGGTGTTAGTGGCAGCTAGCCCTTAGGTGCCGGGTCACTTTCCTGCCATTTTTCACCAGGCTTCACTCTGCTTTTCTCTCATTGGAAATCTGTTCTCTCATAGGGCTGAAAATATCACACTGGTCGGTTCCAAACCTTACTCTTAGATTTTTAGTTACTAAAGATTAGCGGGTCTATTTTCCAATTCTTGCTTAAAAAAAAAAAAAGTGTTGGGAAGAGTTTTGACTTACATTAAGAGCCCAGGGCCAAACCATTAAAGTCTGATTAGAAGGCCAAAAGTTTGTTCAGCTTTTTTACTTTTTTTTTTTTTTGAGACAGCCTCAAGCTGTCACCCTGGGTAGAGTGCAGTGGCATCACAGCTCACAGCAACCTCCAATTCCTGGGCTCAAGCGAGTCTCTTGGGCCTGGATTCGAACCCACCAGCTCAGGTGTACGTGGCTGGTGCCTTAGCCCGTTGAGCCACAGGCGCCGAGCCTTTACTTTCTTTTTTTAAAAAATGAGGGCTTGGCACCTGTGGCTCAACGGGCTAAGGCACCAGCCACATACACTTGAGCTGGCGGGTTCGAATCCAGCCTGGGCCCGCCAAACAACATTGACGGTTGCAACCAAAAAATGGCCGGGCGTTGTGGCGGGCGCCTATAGTCCCAGCTACTTGGAAGGCAGAGGCAGGAGACTCGCTTGACCCCAGGAATTGGAGATTGCTGTGAGCTATGATGCCACAGCACTCTATCCAGGGTGATAGCTTGAGACTCTGTCTCAAAAATAAATAAATAAATAATAAAAATGAGGTAAAAATTTATAACATTACATTTACTATCTTAAACATTTTTAAGCATACAGTTAGCAATGTTAATTATATTTACACCGTTATGCAACAGAACTCTAGAACTTTTTCATCTTGTAAAACTGAAACCCACTAAAAACTAATTTTTTCATTCTTCTCCCCCCTCCCCCACTGGCACAACTTTTCTACTCTCAGTCTGTATGATTTGACCACTTTAGATACTTTAGTGACGGTTTATTTGCTTAATATAATGTCTTTGAGGTTCATGCATTTTGTAGCATAGAACAGAATTTTTTCTTTTTTAATCTACATAATATTCCCTCATATAGATATGTACAAATATATACACACACACATCACATTTTGTTTATTCATTCATCTGTCAATGGGCATATGGGGTTGCTTGCACCTCTTGGCTGCTGTGACTAATGCTGCAATAATCATGGGTACGCAAATATCTCTTAAAGATCCTACTTAGAATTCTTTTGGATGTATTCAGAAGTGAGAGTTGAATGACATGGTAATTCTATTTTTAATTTTTGAGTAAATTCTACACTGTTCTGTCTAGGGGCTGTACCATTTTACTTTCTCATGAACAGCATACAAGGGTTCCAATTTCTCTGCCTCCTCACCGACATCTACTATTTCCTTCTGATAGTGGCCATCCTCGCAGGTGTCAAGTGATACCTCGTTGTGGTTTCAATTTGCTTTTTTCTTAGCGATGTTGAGCATCTTTACATATTTTGCTTGCTATTAGTACATCTTCTTCAGAGAATTCTCTATTCAAGAACCTTGCTTATTTTTCAATCAAGGTATTTGGTGTTTTTTGAGTTGTAGATTTTCTCATAAATCTATATATTATTCTATTATTTTTTTTCAAAATGAAATGGTTTATTACATGGATGTCTTGTATAATACTTAAGTCAGGGCTTTTGGTGTGTCCATTACTTGAATAATCTGATCATACCCAGTAGGTAAAATTGTGTCCCTCATTTCTTTCCCCACCTACTCTCTTCTTGGCTTCCAGTGCTTTTCTATCTCTTTGTATGTGTATATGCACATTGTTTAGCTCCTAATTACTAATAAGAACACATGAGATTTGTTTTTTCATTCTTGAGGAACGTTACTTAGGACAGTGGTCTCCAATTCTGTCCAGGTTGCTGTAAGGCAAATTATCTCATTCATTTTTGGCTGAGTAGTCCTGCATGATACACACACACACACACACACACACACAGAGGCTGTCAAAAATGTATACACATTTTAAGAAAAGAAAAAAACTGTGTTAAAATTGTAAAACCCAAGTCATATGTGACTTCTGCAATTACAAGAGATACAAGATACCAGATAACAAACATTCTTGGTATGTATGGAGTATTATAATTTTAATACAATTTTTTTTTATTTCTTAAAATCTGTATAAATTTTTTGGCACCACAAAGAGATCTTGTTGTAAGTAAAATTAATCATTCCCCAAAAGTATATGAATTACAGGTAAACTGGATATGTATGGCATGACGAGTACACTGGACTAGTAACTGTATATTCAATTCAACTTTGAAAGTAATAAATACACAGGTAACAGGTCTTAAAATGTGTGTACATGTTTTGACACCCTGTGCTTGTGTGTGCATAGGAAGGTCTGATAATTAAGTCCACGCACTAATCCAGGAGGATGTGCTCTGTGACTCACTGCTAAACATCACTATGTTCATCTTAGAAGTCCTCCTCTGGGGAAGCTAAGCTCAGACACCGGCACCTACTCCAGCCTTGAAAGCAATTTTGGAACTCTTTTTCTGGAATGGCCCTCAGAGCTTTGTCATGTTACCTTTGATTTCCTGACTGTCATCAAAATGTCTTCCTTTCAATATTTCATCTTCTAGTAAAGAAAAAAGTCACTGGGGGCCAGATCAGGTGAGCAGGGAGGGTGTTCCAATACAGTTATTTGTTTACTGGCTAAAAAATCCCACACAGATAGTGCCATGGAATCTGGTGTATTATTGTGATGCAAGAACCGTGAGTCGTTGGGCAAGATTTTCAGTTAAGATACTGACAATTTTGACACACAATTTGATGAATTTTTATAATGTTTTCATCAGCTCTGGTTACTCGAAGCTCTGATCTCTTTTCATCAGTGATGCTTTCTCTCCCACTAGAAAAACACTTCATCCATTTGTACACATAGTCTCATATTTCTCTGAATGAGTGTTAATTCTTTTTTTCTGCATCTTTGATTGGCTGAGTTGGTTCAAAAACCTATCTTCAAGTTCTGTAATGCTTCTACTTGGTGTAGCCTATTGTTGACACTTTCTGTTCTATTTTGTAATTCTTTAACTGACTATTTAACTCTGTAACTTGTGTACACCTGTTCTTATGATGTCTATTTCTTTAGCAAATTTTCATACCTTATCATATCCTACAAATTGTGCGTGTGGACTTCTTTGTTATTCTTTAACTTTATTTTGAACTCCATTCCTCTTATTTGCCATCCATGCTCTGAATTCCATTTCCAACATTTTGGCAGTTTCCTTTTTGTTGGGCTGCATTGCTATGGCTCTATTATGATCCAATTGGTACTGAGGTGGTACTGAGGTAACGTTTGGTTCTTTGGTGGTTCTGGAGTAACTTTCCTTTTTTATTAATGCTGCCCAAACTCTTGCTAGTTACTTCTCACCTGAAACCTATTCTGTCAGCTCAAGGCTAAGGAGCTTGCAGTGCACCTGTTTTTATTTTCTGCTATATAGGCAAGGTCTCTAGATAGCACTTTCGTGTCACACTCTGGAGGATTGGCCAGTGGGAGAAGGACAAATGGATTGAGAGCCTCTGAGGCAGCAGTTCTCCTGCATCATTCCATTCCCCCATGGTGGGCCCAGTCTGACACAGTGCTGAAGGTCATTCCTTTGGAGCGGTGTGCTCATCCCCAGGCTGCTGTTGGAAGCTCCCACAGGAGGCCAGTGAGTAAACACAATGATGCTTCACAAATTTGCAAGTCAACATAGCAGAGAGGTCATACCAGCCTTCTCCTAATTATTCCAACTTTGGTACATGTGAGCTCTAAATCTCTTTATTAAGCCCTTTATGAAATATATGATTTGCAAATACTTTCATTTATTTCATGAGTTGCCTTTTCACTCTGTTAATTGTTTATTTTGATTTATGGAAGTTTTTAAGTTTGGCATAGTTCAATTGCCTAACTTTGTTGCTTGTGTTTTCAATGTTATATATGAGAAATAATTGTCAAATCCAATGTTTTGAAGCTTTTCACCAGTTTTCCTCTAGGATTTTATACTTTTCAGTATTACATTTAGTTCATTAATTTATTTTAAATTATTTTTTGTATGGTGTCATTCTTTTTCATGAGTAACAATCAATTTTGCAAACACCATTTGATGCAGAAACAATTCTATCCCCATTGTGCGGTCATGGCATCCAATACAGCCAGAAGTTGTTTGGGTTAATTTTCAATGGTTTATTTCTTAGTTTGCTCTCTATTGTGTTCCATTGGCCTGTATGTCCATACTTAAGCCAGCATTACACTGTCTTGATTGCTCTGTAGTATATTTTATTTTATTTACTTATTATTATTATTATCATTATTTTATTATTAAACCATAGCTGCATACATTAGTGCAATCAAGGGGTACAATGTGCTGGTTTCATATACAATCTGAAATGTTTTCATCAAACTATTTAACATAGCCTTCAGGGCATTTTCTTTGTTATTGTATGAAGACATTTGTATTCTGCATTTAGTAAGTTTCACCTGTACCCTTCTAAGATGCACCACCAATGCTCTCCCTCCACCTCATCATCCCCTCTCCCCTCCCCTCCTTTGCCCCTTTCCCCATATTCTTGTGCTATAATTGGGTTATAACCTTCATATAAAACCTATAAATTAGCTTCATAGTAGGACTGAGTACATTGATACTTTTTCTTCCATTCTTGAAATACTTTGCTAAAAAGAATATGTTCCAGCTCCATCCATGTAAACATGAAAGAGGTAAAGTCTCCATCTTTCTTTAAGGCTGCATAGTATTCCATGGTATTCACGTACCACAATTTATTAATCCATTTGTGGGTCGTTGGGCACCTGGGCTTCTTCCATGACTTAGCAATTATGAATTGGGCTGCAATAAACATTTTGGTACAGATGTCTTTGTTATAATGTGATTTTTGGTCTTCTGGGTATATACCTAGTAAAGGAATTATAGGACTGGAATTGACCATCCTTATCTTTCCTTACTTTTGTTGGTTTAAAGCCTATTGTATCTGTGAATAAAATTATAACACCTGCTTTTTTGTGCTTTCCTTTTGCATGAAATATAGATGACATTCCCTTCACCCTTAGATATATTTATCTTTTAAGGTAAAATGAAATTCTTATATGCAGCAGATATCTGACCTGAGTTTTTGTATCCAGTGAACCAACCTGTGCCTCTTTAGAGGGCAATTAAAACCATTCACATTAATTGTGAATATTGATAAACCTTTTGAAAGTCTGGTAGACATTTTCAAATTTCTCAAGTCTGAGAATATCCTGGAGAGCTGGTTTAGTAACGGCAAATTTCTTCAACATGTGGGTGTCGTTAAAGTATTTAATTTCTCCATCATAAATGAAACTCAGTTTAACTGGGTAGAGGATTTTGGGTTGAAAGTTATTTTGTTTTAGAAGATTAAACGTTGATGACCATCCTCTTCTACTTGAAAGATCAGAAGAGAACTGCAGTTATTGTAATATTCTTCCCCTGTAGGTTATGGTTTTCTTATGTCTGGCTGCTTTCAGAATTTTGTCCTTCATATTAACTTTCATAAAATTGATTATGATGTGCCTGGGGGATGTCTTATTCGGGTTGGGTCATGCTGGAGTTCTGAAACTATCTGCTATCTGAATTTCAGAATCTCTTGGCATGTCTGGAAAGTTCTCTTTCATAATCTCATAAAGAAGAAACTCTGTACCTTGTGAAGCCACTTCATCATTTTCAGGGATCCCTATGAAGCCAATACTGATTTTCCTCGAATTATCCTAGAGCTCTCTGAGAGAGTGATCTGTTTTTGCCCTCCATTTCTCTTCCTCTTTGGAAGTTTGGGTGGGTTTGAAAGCGCTGTCTTCCATGTCAGAAATCCTTTCTTCTGCTTACTCCATTCTGTTACTGAGGGATTCTACCGAATTTCTCAGATCTTTGAGGGCTGCAACTTCTTGTCTCAATGTGTCAAAATCTTTGGCCATATTGTCTTTGAATTCCTGATCTTTTGGGTCATCTTTTGGATTACTGCTTGAAATTCTAATTCTGTCTTTTCCTCTATTCTGCTGACCTTGTTTGCTATCCAGACTCTGAATTCGATTTCTGCCATCTCAGCCATTTGCTTATGCAAGGGATTTTGTGCTGTATCTACCTTTTCATTCCTTGGGGGACTTGATCTACTCTGATTATTCATATTGCCAGAGTTTTTCTGTTGATTTCACCTCATGATTATTTTTCACTGTTGCCTGTGACCGTCCTCAGAGTTGGGGTGTCTCTCCCAGATCAGACCCTGGCAGGATCGCTCTGTTGTTGCTGTATATTTGTAGGGAGTGACCCTGTGTAGCTCCTCTGGGACTGCCCCATCCAGAGAGTTCTGGCTGCTTGAGCAGCCCCAGAGTGTGGGACGCCCTGATCAAGCAGCAGGGCGGGATGGTATATGCAGTTCTGGGAGTGCACGGCACCCGGTGGCCTTTCCACAGGGAGCCCACACCTCCAGCAGTTTCTGGCTGGGAGGAGGGCTCCGGAAGGAGGGCATGGGTCGCGTGACCGCCTGAGTCTCTGACCAGATGGGTGCAGCTGGTGCAGAGGCAGAGAGTGTAGAGAAGGACATGGGTAGTGCGGCTCTCAGAGTTCCTGGCCCGGGCAGGCATGCAGAGGTCTGGCAGGTCCCCCGGAGGAGTCCCTGGCTTGTGTGGGCAGCATGCGGAGGCCCAGCAGGTGGTGGCATGGAGCCACATGGGGGTTCTGGCGGGGTCCCTGGCTGTAACCCAGTGGGGAGCAGAGGAGAGCCATATAGGGGTCTTGATGGAGTCCCTGGCCACTGTGAGCAGCAGGCCAAGGCCTGGCAGAGTGCGAATCAGATTCCCCATGGGTGTCCCAGGATAGTCCCTGGCCATGGTGGGCGGTGGGACAAGGCCCAGCAGAGTCCCTGGCTATGGTGGACGGAGGCCCGGCTGGGCATGGATCAGAGCCACATGGCGATCCCGGTACAGACCCTGGACACTGCAGGCGGTGAGCCCAAGTCGAGCGGAATCCCTGGCTGCTGCCGTTGGGGGCCGAGTCCTGGCAGGGAGCCGATCAGAGCTGTGCAGGGTCCCAGTGGAGTCCCTGGCCACAGTGGAGTGCAAGCGGAGGCCTGGCGGAGTCCCTGGCTGCTGTGAGCATGGAGCCGAGTCTCAGCAGAGCACGGATTGGAGAGGCGCAGGTGTCCCGACTGGGTCGCTGGCCACAGTGGGCTGCGGGCCAACACCGAGGCCTTACAGAGCACGGATTAGAGCTGTGTGGGAGTCCCAGCGGAGTTCCTGGCCGCTTCTGGCGGCAGACCGAGGCCTGGCCAGGCATGGATTGAAGCTGCACGGGAGTCCTGGCAGAGTTCCTGGAGGCTGGCAGTGGGCTGAGGCCTGGTGTGGCACCAATTGGGGCTGCGTGGGGGACCCGGCAGAGTTCCTGGCCTCTGCGTGCAGTGGGCAGCGGGCTGAGGCCCGGTGGGGCACAGATTGGAGCCACACATGGGTCCCGACAGGGTCCCTGGCCACGGCTGGTGGTGCCTCAGCAAGGTGCAGAATGGAGCCCCATGTTTCTAGGTGGAGTCCCTGGCCTCGGGCTGGTGGGGGCTTGGCAGGGCCCAAAGCCGCTCACGTGGTGGGTCACCTCATCCAGCAGACAGGGAGGGTTGGTGTTGCTCAAACCCCCCTCCCTCAGTTTTAGCAGAGGTTAGGCTTCTGTTGTGTCAGATAAGGGGGGAAGGGTGTACTGGAATTTCAGAAAGTGGAAAAATTTAGTTCAGTTTTTCTGCCTGACGCTTGGTGTCTTGGAGTTGCAGTTTGACTCAGCAGAGGTGACCTGCAGTTATCACTTCTCTCTCTTTGCTGGGCCCCCAGTCTTTGGCTCAACTGGGCAGTTTCTGGGGGTTCTCTTTCCTTTTGGATAGGAGCCTCTGTTGGAAGCTGCTTCTAGTCGGCCATCTTGCCCCTCCCCCCTGTAGTATATTTTAAAATCAGGAAGTATGAGGTCTCCAAATTTGTTCTTTTTCAATGTTGCTTTGTCTATTAGAGCATCCCTGGAGATTCTATACAAATCTTAGAAAGTTTTTCTATTTGTGAAAAAACAAGACATTGGGATTTTGATGTGAATTGCATTGAACCTATAGGTCACTTTGAATGCTATAGACATTCTAATAATATTGCATCTTCCAATAAACAAGCATGGGATGTTTTTACATTTGTATCTTCTTTAATTTCTTTTTTATCTTTTTTTTTTCTTGAGAGATTCTCACTTTCTCATGCTTGGTAAATACAGTGGCATCAGAGCTTGGAGCAACCTCAAACTCCTGGGCCCAAGTGATTCTTTTGCCTCAGCCTCTCAAGTGGCTGGGACTACAATGACTGGCTTTTTTAGAGATGAGGTCTCACTCTGGTCCAGGCTGGTCTTGAACCTGTGAGCTCATGCAGTTCACCTTCCTCAGCCTCTCAAGTGCTGGGATTACAGATATAAGCATTGTGCCCAGCAACTTCTTTGATTTCTTTTAGCAATGTTTTGTAGCTTTTAGTGTACAAATTTTCCACTTCATTGCTTAGGTTTATTCATAAATATTTTATCTTTTTTGACACTATAGTAAAAGGATTATTAGCAGGCACAATTTTGATAATAGGACAGCCCCACTACTAAATAAAAGAGCCAATTAATAGGAGACTGGGGCATAACAGAAGAAGAAACAGTTCTGCACAGAAAGCACATTATTCCCAGAGTAATAAACTTTTTTTTAGATAGCCAAAACCAATATATATGTACTACGTCAGTCATTTTAAGAATGACGATATTTGGCAGTGATAATTATGTTAATAATATATTGTATCACATACCATTAACTCCCTATAAACAATTCCAAAATAGTGTGAACCAATGGGAAAATTATTACCTTAAATGTGCTTCTTGTTAAGGGAGTCACTTTGAGATAGATATCCCTAAATCATCTGAACATATAAATTCTGCGGTCTTAAAGAAACGCATTTGGCACCTCATAGTCTTAGCTGGTAGTGATAAGACTCATTCCTAAATTTGGGGCAATTATATTAGGATACCATCTAGTATATCTACTATCGTGTTGGAAATATGTCTTGCACACAAAATATATATAGTGTGTATATACATATATACGTGTGTGTATATATATTTACTTACTATAACCTATGTGAATTGAGGAGATAATGTGGGTAAAATGTTTAGTATCATAGAGGAAGTAGGACTACAAATATATTGAGTTTGGGGGGTGTGGAAGAAGGGATTAAGTAGCTCTTTCCCAATGAGTCTCCTGGAACAACCACCAGTCATCAATGTACTAAGTCATTTCACATTCTATAAAAGTAATGGTACTGTTTTCCAACACCTACTGGCTACATTCTGTGAGGCTGAAGGAGTTCAACAGAAATGTTTAACTTGGAGACCATTCTGAATTTGTTCAAAAGGAAAAATAAAAGTACCCCAGGTGTGAAATGGGGGTGAACTGCTCAGGCAGGGGCTCTGGAAAGAAAGTGTCTTGTCTGGCTTATGAGGGTGGTCGCTAAGTTGAAGGCTATTAAATATTCTTATCCATATCTGATCAAAGTCAAACATAGCATCGAAGATGAGAGTGGGGTAAATAATTTAATACAGCTCTTTTTTCAGTGTCAGATATACTATGTAAACTGAGAGATGAACAGGAATCGTAGGAACACAGGATTGTGACTGGGGCATGGGTGCCAAAGAAGAGCAGTTTGGGTCACTGATAGTCAGGCTGGCTCCCTAAGTCTTTGCTTGAAGAGCAAGAAAGGAACAAATGGCAGGTACCCCTGGAGTTTGTTTCATGTTTAGTATGAGATAGGCAACTTAACTAAATGCCTTCATTATTGTATCTTCCCAACTAAGGACTGTCAGTCCTATTTTATAGATGATTAAGTTGCACAGCTAGACCATGGAGAGGGTCTCTCTGCCACCAAAGCTCAGACTCCTTCCACCATTCCTCCTGGTTTGCGGGGAGGCGAGTCTGCACTGCGCCTGCTTTGCTGTAATTTATCATTACCTGCCTGCAGTAATTACAGTTTTAGGCTCTACTTTGTGGGGGCTGCTGCGCCACACAGACATGAGACACAGACTGTGCACTGACACAAGCTAGTTGAGAAGATAAAATCATTATTCAAAATGCAGAGCAGACTGTGACAAGTGTCATAGGTGTACTTTAGAGTAAAAACCAAGTCTTCTAAAGGAACATCTCTGGAACATACTATTCTTCACATATGCTTTTTTCCTTATGTGCTTTATTTTCTTCCCTTATTCCTTCAAATTGATTTAAGCTTATTTATTAAATCAGTTAATAATTCAGATGCTTTTTAAAAAATGTTATTTATGGCTTGGTGCCCATAGATCAGTGTGTAGGGCACCAGCCACATATACCAAGGATGATGGGTTCGAGCCCAACCCCGGCCAGCTAAAACAACAACGACAACTGCAACAACAACAACAACAAAAATAGCCAGGTGTTGTGGTAGGAACCTGTAGTCCCAGCTACTTGGGAGGCTGAGGCAAGAGAATTGCTTAAGCCCAAGAGTTGGAGGTTGCTGTGAGCTGTGATGGCACAGCACTCTACCGAGGGTGACATAGTGAAACTCTGTCTCAAAAAAAAAAAAAAAGTTAT
>CAUYON010210341.1:0-10735 GCA_963573935.1 Arctocebus calabarensis | reverse complement strand
TCTCTTGCCTCAGCCTCCCGAGTAGCTGGGACTACAGGAGCCCGCCACAGCGCCCGGCTATTTTTTGTTTTGCAGTTCGGCCGAGGCCGGGCTTGAACCCGCCACCTTCGGTATATGGGGCCGGCGCCCTACTCGCTGAGCCACAGGAGCCGCCCCAAAGCGTAACTTTTCTCCTTTGTATATGCTCACCTTTTTGCCTAAATGACTTGTCTCTCTCTGGCAAACTCCTTTGTCGGACTAGCCTGAATTTGAAACCCAGTTTTCAGGCTGCTTTTTCAAAGAGACACCTGTGTGTCTAAGCTAACTGTCCTTTCTCTGCTTTCCTCTACTATCATGGCACCCGTTACACTGCCTTGGAGACATGCTGCACGCCTTCCCAACCACCCTCTCCACTGTATCCGAAGCTTCATTACTGACAACTGCCATCCCCTAAGTAATTCGATGCCAGGTACAGAGTGGGCACTCAGTGTCTACTGAATGAATAAACGAATGCATGGACGATTACCTGGAACAACCGTGGCAGATTATTTCCAGATATGATTTTTAGTTCTAATGCAATAATTCCACTTCTAAATCTCTCCCAGAAAAGCTGACCACTTCTCATCCAGAAATGGATTCTTTCGCCCCTACCTCTGAACCAAGACAGGATAAATAAGAAAAAGTATCCAAAGTACTCAGCCCTAATGTGAAGTTAATTTATAGCTTTCATATGAAGGTTAAAACCCAATTACTATTGTTAATTTAAAGTATTTTATTTGACAAGAGAATAGGTAATTCTGCTCACTTTTGGTTTGATTTGCATGAACTGTTTATTTCCACCCCTTTACCTGGAGTTTATGAGAATCCTTGCCAATTAAATGGGTTTCTTGGAGACATTGTACATTTGGGTTGTGGTTTTTTTAATCCATTTAGCCTATCCACATCTTTTAAGAGGATCTTTAAGGCCATTCTCATTCAGTGTTAGTATTGGTTTGTGAGATACTATTCTGGTTATCATTTTGATTGTTACCTAGTTACTTTGTTCTTTACCCCGTGTTATTGTTTTATAAGCTCTGTGAGTTTTAACTTTTGAGTGTTTTTGCACTGGTGGATATTGATTGTTCTATTCCATATATAGAATACATTTAAGCATTTATTGTATGGTTACAATACAAATTGAGTGGTTACATTACAAATTCCTTTAGTGTTTGTTTGTTTGAGAAAGACTTTTGATGTTTTTAAATCTTCTAAAAGCATAAAAATCATTTTCGGTTCTTAAGCCTCACCAAAAGAAATAGTACACTGGATTTGGTTTGTGTACTGTAGTTTGTTGACACCTGCTTCAAATTGTCACTCTTGAACTTGCAGATCTACATAGTAAAATTTATTCTTTCCATTCTCCTGGTATCTTAGTAATTCTCCAGATTACCTAATTTTTAGAATTCTTCCTCATTGGCCAGTCAAAAGTTTGTGTATCTTGTTTACACAGAATTATCTTGTCTAGTGGCCTCTTGATCCTAAACTTTTATACTGAACAGGAGAAAAAGTAATCTGGAAATACTGAAAGAGGATCCTTTTTTTCTGATGATCTAGATCACTCTCTCTTGAAATATCTAGAGAAGAAATTTTAAAAAATTGACACATTTTCTAGACATTTGTACTGTAAGCATATGGATATCTATGAAGTATATATGAATGAGTTTCACTGGGTGCCATATGTATTCCAGATTGGGGACTATCTGGTACCAGGGGTTACATTAAAATTTTATCTCGTACAAAGTATGGCCCAGGTGGCCAGCTGACTTGTGGATTATAATATCCACATACATCACCCCTGATTCTCTTTCTTCACATACTTGCTGGCTGAATTCTAGAACTCCCCATAAAAAGACTAGACCACAGGCTTGAAGAATAAATAATTTAGCTCTGTAAATCGTTGCAGTTGGTGCCCACCCAAGTCTGTTGGTGCCAAATTTGGGAGCCTAGCCAAGAACTTTTCATTGCTGCTTTATAGCTCTCTGTGCCTGCTTATTAATACTCTGTGCATTTTATGAAACAGGGATTAATAAGAATCTGCCGTAGCACTTGCACTATAATGTAAATAGCTATAATGTTTACATGTCCTTTGTCACTGCAATATTTTTTGAGTCCATTGCCTCCTTCCACCATGTCTTACCAATTTTCAAGTTCCTTATCATTTTTTGGGTACCTGTCTATATTCTTCAGCCAGAAGCATCTTCAATCCCTCAAGAGAATTTCTTCAAGACTGGAAAACTCTGGAAAGTTTCTTTTTGAAGTTAGTTGCTATTGTAAGATAAGTGTTGGACCCACTTTCTCTTTAAAAATAAGGGATACTTCTTACTTCTCTGGGTTCTAGGCCCATAACAAGAAATACACTGCCCCTCAGGATGAACTCTACATGAAGCCATTATTATAACAAAAAACAATATCTTCAGTCATAATAGCCATATGTTCATGCTCCTTCCCTGTCCCTTCGTAGCTATGCATCTGCTTTCAGCATTCCAGGAGACTGTACCTACAAGCCTATTAGTAAATTAAGCTAAGATTGGGAGGTTGGGAAATGAATGACTCCTGATAAAGGGAACAAGGATGAGAATCCTCAGTTCCTTTGCTTTCAGTCTGTGTTGTGACTACTAAGATGCCCTTGTGAAATCACTGTACCACCTAGCCAGACTAATGCCTATCTCTACAAAGCCCCTTATGAGAACAGGTCTGGTAGTAATTCCCCCATGCATTTAATCAGTAAACATTTACTGAGTGCTTATTGCATGAAAGATATTGGATTTACTTACTGAAGATACAGAGTCTAATGATCATAAATGTGGCTAACCTTAAAGCTCTTCAGTGGATAAAAGGTCACCACATAAACTTTTAACTTAATAACCACCTGAGGCAAGGTCATTCATTTGGTTTTTTGAAATATGATCAAACTGAGGCTTTGCCTATGAATCTACATATAGTAAGTGCTATAGCTGTAATTTGAATCCATTTCTTCTGGGATTAAAAAAAGCATTCATTCTGCTATAGCATACATGTACTTCAAATATATAAATACACTAGACATAAAGGACAAAACAAGAAAGGCAACTGTGAAGAGGGACAACAAAGTCAAACAGAAGAAGAGTAAGTTAAGAAAGACATAAACACCATGGGGAGATACCAAAGAGCCTCTGAATAACATTAACATCACAGGGAATTTGTCTTCCTAAGAAATCCCCCAAAACTTAAAACAGCTAGTAGTTCATCAGCAACTCTTTTCACTAAATAGGGCAATGGAAATGTAGGCCATAGTCCTTCTACCAACTCATACTCTTCAAAGGGAAAATTTTGATTCTGGTGAAACCAAGCTTGGTAGTTCTTAATCCACACAACCACAGAACAAGAAGCACAATTTAACACCTATGTTCATGAGTCTTTTGCTAAAGGAGGAACTCAGAGATAGAATGTATAGCAATAAATGGAAGACTCATGGTTCCTTGGTGCTTTTCTATGAGCCTTCTGAAAGGAACATGTAACAGAGAGTTTTCCATGGGGCCAGGAGAAAGAGAAATTAATTCCACTCCCCTCTGATGCAAGACAAAAGAGAATATTGTTTTTTTAGGACAGATCTTAAAAAGTCACAGACACAACCTTTTGTTTTCCTGTAGTTGGGTTCTGAAATTCTGTTCTTCCTTCCTCTCGATGGACACCTCATTGTATGGATGGCCCTTGATATTGCATTGTGATATCTGGATGTGGACTCTGCAGACTGGTCTTCTGACCATTTTAAGTTACATGAGCATATTCCTACAGATCACAAGCTTGTTTACATTCAGGAGAGTTGATTTGGTCACAAGTTGTTTAGTTAAGAAACTTATAAGATTTTCAGTGCTGAGAATCATAGAACCTTTAAATGGTGGCAACTTCTTAAAAATGTGAAGAGAATTTGGAATTATAAAAATCTGGCAAAGCCATTTCGTGGATGAGGAGCTAGCAAAGCCATTTTGTAAATGAGGAAATTGAGACCAACAGACAGGAAATTACTTTCCCAGATTCATATAGCATATAAATGGAAAAAATGAGGATCTCTCTACCATTCACTATCTCCTGTCTGAGGGACTTTCCTGCCTCACAGTCAATCAGCAGAGACACAAAAGTTGTTGCCTTGGAACTCCCAAGAGTTATATAAAGCAATATAGTAAACATTTAGCACAGCCTTTGGCTCCCAGAAAGTGCTCAGTCCTTGTTAGTTCTCTCTAACTCTGCCATTGTATGAGACCATCTTCTGTAATGGTATGTCTTCTCTCCTAGCAGGAGAATGAGTACTAATAGTAGTATGTGGTGGGAGGGCTCTGTGAGACATTTCTAAGTGTGAGGATTCTTGCAAGATTTTTTGTGTGTATCTGCATGAGATAAATCATTTTATGGAAAGTTTTCATAGCTTTCATGTAGTTCTCAGAGACTCTATAACCCAGAAAAGATTACAGAACACTATTCTAGTCTTTGATAAGGACTTAATAGACTCATAAGGGAGTATCGTGAATACAATGATATCCAACATAGCTATTTGATGACTGGCACTTTTCCCACATAGCATACATTTATTTAATAGTCAATGCTTATTGTGTACAATGGACCTCTACCAGACACTGAGATAAGAGATATGAGGTAACAACAAAAACTATTTATTGAGCACTCAATATGCATTTGATGCTTTATAGACATTTTTTCATTCAGTCTTCACAATAACCCTATGATGTAATTATTATTACCCTCAATTTGCAAATGAGGGAACTGAGGCATAGAAAACATAAGTGATTTACCCAAAGTCATACAACTAGTTAGTGGTTGTGGGGCGAATATAACACACAGTTATCAACATAACAAGTGATATCAGTGCTGTATGAGAATTTAGGGGTCAAGTCCCTGAACAAAGAGAATGAGAGAATGAATTAGTTTACCTAGACGCTTTGGGAAGATTTCACAAAGGTGTTAAGGGTTGATTCAGATCTTGAGAGATGCATAAGAGTTTTCCAGGTACAAAAAAAGAAGACTTCAGGAAAGGGAACAATATGAGCAAATATAGGGTGGTGTGAAAACAGGAGACTTGTTTAAAGAACATTGTGGAATCTGGAGGTCATTGTGGGAAAACCTTGTCAGATGCAGGAAACGTCTTGACAGGCCTTCAGTTGTCTTTTTTTCCTGGCTTTCTCCCCATGCTGAACTGTTTATAGCTGCCCAACACTAGTTTCTGTTCTTTTTGCAAACTGGCTACTATTCAGATAGTAGAACAAGATGCAGTGTAAAAGCAACAGGTGGGATTCTGGCTCTGCCACCAATTTATCTTAGGCATGTTTCCTTCTCTCTTTGCATGCTAAAAATTTCTATCTGAGTAATAAAATGATTGAACTATATAATCTCAAAAAATTTAATAATAAATATATAATAATATAATTCTTTAATAATAATTTTCAATAGTAAATACCTAAAACTTTATAAATACTGTAGATGTCTCCATTGGTCATTGGTTTACTTTCTATTCATTGTCTTTGGAAAATAGGCTGACATGGTCTAGTAAGTCTTAGTCCCAAAACTTAGCAAACCATGTAACTTCTCAAGCAAATCACTTAACTTTTCTGTGCCTCTATAGGGATAATAGCCCACAGAGCTATTGTAAGAACTAGATGATCTGTAATACAGCTCTTGGTGCCTACTTGTGGCTCCTTTTCCTGTAGTGAGGCATTGATCATAGGCATACACATATTCACGGTGTTCCCTAAAGAAACAGAAAGGAAAGATGAGGGATGGTACCTGTGGCAGGTCTCTGAGTAAAAGAGGCCTTATGTAGGTGTGAGATTCCCAGCGAACCACTTCTCTTCAGCATTACTTAATTAAGAACCAGAAAGCCAACTGTGTTTGTATAAGAATATATCAAAGGTCGATCTCTTCCTTGTTGCCTCCCAAGGCTGTGATAAACATTCCTCCATCAACTCAATCAGCATGTGTCATTGCCTCTCCTGGCTTCCAGGATTTGATCTTAAAGGTGTTGGAGCTCTCTGTGTATCTTTTTCCCCAGCAATGTAGTTCAGACCTTCCCAGAAAATTCCAGTTACAAGCCATGCGCCAGGAGAAAAGTTAACAAAGGCCATAAACTATCTTCCATGTTCTTTAGCCTATTGATTTCCCTTGTCCAACCAGAGGTGTGTCTGAGAGTATTCTGAGGCCAGATTCAATAGAAACCTGAGCCAGCACCTGTGTAAATAATTTTTAAGGCTTCTTTTCCTGAAGCCAGAATATTTTTTTTCAAACCAAGCCAGATTGGTTTGTCTGTCTCCTACATTCCTAGTGCTTTGGACCTCTTGGAGGAATACAATCTGGTTCTATTAATATTGTTCTGTCTGTCTATTTGGAGGGAGAAGGGAATTTCTTTGAAAAACCAGGTGATGTCTTGATCTGGCCTATCACTTTACCATGTTTAAATGAAACTCTAGTAATGTGCTGTAATTCATTCTTCTGATACAGTGGTCCTCCACTTTCCTAATGCCACAATGTATTTTCATTGTTACAAAGGGGTCACGACCCACAGGTTGAGAACCACTGTTCTGATAGATTGACTTTACATCCCTCCATCCCCACCCATTCTCCAATTTTGATTCATTTAAAGGGTATCCAATCAAAATCAGCAGGTATGTACTGCTTATCTCTGACTCTCAGGCCTAACCCCCATGTGAGGAGAGAAAGTTAACACACTTCCAAGGACCCTCAGGGCTACTCAATAAATGGTATCCAGTACTTGTGGTTCCTTAGTTCTTCTCAGCTTCAGAATATAGACAAGGTCCTTTATTAGTGTTACTTGTGACTAAATTCCTCCTATTCCCCACTCTCCTGTATTGCTCCTTCAGTTGCCCCACCTGTGTAGACTCTTTGACTCTCCAAGAAACTCTCCCGTAGCCCATGTCATTTGGAAACAGTTTTTTTTTTAATCTCCTTTGCAACTTGACAAGAACTAGCCACCAAGTTTAACTTACAATTACAGTTCCATGGGAGCAGAGATAGACGTGGGAAATAAAAGAAAGAGATGTGGAGATATGGGATGATTTCTCACCTCCCTAGTGAGCCCTACTAGAAATATTCAAGTGCTCTCTACCCAGCACTCCTATTTATGTAGGGGTAAAAACCTTGATCTTGAGTCCAATATCTGTTAACTGTGTGACCTTAGGAAAATGATATCACCCCCAAGGCTTAGTTTTCTCACCTGTATAATGGGGATAATGATGGCCATTCCCAGATAATTTATAAGGATAACAGGAGATAAGGCAAATTGAAATTGCCTAACTCAATGCAAATCATTTAAAAGTAAAATTAAACAAACATTTCTGATGATGCTTACTTGTGCATAAATGAGAAATCATCATCCCCTCAACCCAGTCAAATTACAGCACATGTCCAGTGTTTCAATAAGGGCACTATAGAAACGCTGATATGAATCCAATAATTCATCTGTTACTATTACATGAATAATTTGATAGTAATTGTTTTCAGACATAGAAAGTTTTGCAGCCTTACAGATGAGTCCATTTTCAAGCACCAAAAGCTAAAGAAAGTTGTTTAGAATAATGGCAAGGTGGCAGCACAGAGATCCCTGGGCTTTGGACCCTATGACCTACAGAGAACTTCAGGCTATGAACATTTATATTCTCATAGTCCAATGGCAAGGAAGAAGGACTGGAAGCAAATAGCTTTGATTTATTCATTTTTTTCAACAAGAATTGTATGGGCCCAGAGATGAGTGTGAGGCAGTTGTTTCCTCAGGGACCTTCTAGTGTTGTGGGCCTACCTTTCAAGGTCAGCTGAAGCTTTAACACTGTACAGAGTATCTATGTGCAGCAGAAACAATGGGATGAGACATAGGAGACAAAAAATCTATGGGCATAACTCTCCCCTTCTTTCTAAGCCAAGAGACAACCCTAACCAAGGCCAGCAGTTTGAAGGGCCTGTCCCCCCATCAGCAGGTGTAGGAGCCTTAACAACTAATAAATAATGATGATGATGATAATAGTCATAGCACCTGATGTCATCTGAAAATTTTTCTGTTTTAGGTAATACATTAAGTGCTTACTTAATCCACGCAATAACTCAATAAGGTAGTAGATACTCTCACTACTACCCTTATTTTACAAATGAGGAAGGTGAGGCACAAGAGACTGAGAAAACAGGAAGGCAGCTGATTCTCCTCAGTCCTAAAATGGATGATCAGTATTTGTTTGCCACTCAACCAGATGCCAGAATACTTCAGACGGGCTATACTACAAAATAGTCAAACTATTTATTTATCCAATAAATGCCCACCCCACACTTTCCCTTCCTCACCCTTACTGAGGCTATATTTTCTACCTCAAATGCTTTGTACTCACAACTTCATATTTTTAAGTTCTACCTTCTTCCAGGGCCCCACTCAAATGCTTTCTCCTCCATGAAGATTACACTCCATAAAAAGGTACCCCACCCTCTCCTGTACTCTCATAGGACTTCATGGTTATCTCTCAGTGCTTCTTAACACTTGCTGTTTTATCTTTCAGTAGTGTACTTACGGCTCTTTTCCCTCGACTAGACTGAGCTCTTTAGTGGCAGATTGACTTTGTTGGGACCATGATTTTATTTTAAACATATGAAAACCCCTGCTGGAGTGCACTGTATCTGGTGGGCTTCACCTTTTAATCTTAAATATTTGAAATGACATCACCTATCTGTAGGTTTACACTTTCCACTAGTGACTAGTGGAGTTTGTCTTTTTTTTTTAATTGAAACAAATGACAAATTTTATTGCATGAGTTAATTTTTATGTCCAAGCACAAGGATAATGAAATCTATTTTCCATGCAAAATATTATATACATTAAATAACCTACAGTGGTAACAATACAGTGTAGGTTTCCTGGGAAGCAGACTCTGTGATAGAAATATATAAGCAGGAATTGTATTTATTGGGCAGTGCTGTCTAGGTGAGGACCAATGTCAGTGGAAAAATGAAGCAGGATAGACAGAGCAAGAAATTAAACTCTATCGAAGTCCCAATAAATGTCTCATTTGATCCCTTGAGGAACCTCTGAAGTTGGGAAAGCCCCTCAAAGATGTCTGAATTGAAAAAAAAATAAAGAAAGAAAAAAGAAAAGATGTCTGAATTGAGGAAATGGCCTGTCTTTGGATATCTTCTGCCCCACAAAGATGAACCTTGAATGAGATGACTCTCTTTAGCCAGGGGCAATTTCCAGAGAAGAACTCAGCAGAGAGCAGACAACTACCAATAGTCCCAATAGCTGAGGGAAGGAGTGCTTCAGTCTCAAAAGGGTTGGGATATTTGTGAGAATCTGGGAAGCACATCATAGCATCAACTAGAAATGATCAAAAAGAACAATACATATTTCATAAATTACAACAAAGTTCTGCCTCAATCCCAGACACAATTAATCGAACTTGAAATTATGAAAAGGTAAAATTCTAGCAAGAAAACAAAGAAACCACGTGAAATGCCAGCTACTAGAATTTTGGAAACTTTAATAGTAAGAGAGAAAAAACACCCAGCCCCCAAAGGCCCCTAAATAGTGAGGAGAATTATTTCCAGGAATACTCATTTTTCTTTCCAGCATCTCAAAAAATAGACAACCAATAATTATAAACAAAAATAGAAGATAATTTCAAAAAACAGATCATGCCAAATCTTATAGACAACAGAAAAAGAAGAAATCCTTCAAATTCATTCTACCATCTCTGGATATACCTGATATTAAAACTGGAAAAAAATATATTATTATAAAGGGAAATTACAGACATATTTCACTTATAAATGAGAATGCAATATCCTGAACAACATATTAACAATAATGAATTGAAAATTATTGTTCAAATAATGTACTTTGGTCAAAATTAAATCCAACTTATATGAGAATTAGTCACTATTTTCTTTCTTTTCTTTTCTTTTCCTTTCCCCTACTACCCTCCTTCCTTCTGTCTTTCTCTGCTCAACCCTTTGCCCGCCACCCACGATGTCATTAATTGTCATTAATTGTCCTCATATCAAAGTTGAATACATAATATTCATAGCTCTCCATTCCTGTGATACTTCACTAGGAATAATGTGTTACACCTCCATCTAGGTTAATACAAATGCTGAGAAATCTCCATTTTTCTAATGGTTGAATAGTATTCCATGGTATATCACAGCTTGCCAATCCATTCCTGAGTTGAGGGGTTTTAGGCTGTTTCCACATCTTGGCGATTGTAAATTGAGCTACGATAAACAGTCTAGTGCAAGTGTCTTTATAATAAGAGATATTGTTTTTTTCCTTCTGGGTAGATGCCCAGTAATGGGATTGTAGGATCAAACCATAGGTCTAGGTTGAGTTCTTTGAAGTTTCTCCATACTTCCTTCCAAAAAGGTTGTATTAGTTTGCATTCCCACCAGCAGTGTAAAAGTGTTCCCTTCTCTCCACATCCATGCCAGCATCTGCAGTTTTGAGCTTTTGTGATATAGGCCATTCTCACTGGGGTTAGATGATATCTCAGGGTGGTTTTAATTTGCATTTCTCTAATAACTGGGGATGATGAGCATTTTTTCATGTGCTTGCTAGCCATTCATCTGTCTTCTTCTTCTTTTTTTTTTAATTGTTGGGGATTCATTGAGGGTACAAGAAACCATGTTACACTGGTTGCATTTGTTAGGAAAAGACCCTGTTACAATCGTGTTTTGCCCCCAAAAG
>CAUYON010210335.1:0-10765 GCA_963573935.1 Arctocebus calabarensis | reverse complement strand
GGTGTGGGTTCAATTTCAGTCTTCTACAGGTCGTCAGCCATTCTTCCCAATTTAATATGAGCTCCACCTTTTGGGTGGTTTTCTCTCTGACCTCATGTAGTTTCTACAAATGTATGGGCTGATCAGGACCCAACAGAAACTATAGGGGAAGCTCTGTACATCTCCGGAGCCTCCCACCCCCAAACACACACACATCCCTGCACACACGCACACAGGCATGCACCTGCCCCCATGCAGTTCTTTCCTCTCCAAAACTCTGTCCTGTGAATTCTAACCATTTTGACTTTTCCAGACTCCCAGTTCCACATCCTCAGCTGAGAGATCCACTGATCTATGCTAGGGTCCCCCGTCACTTACCTAACCCAGCCTCCCCCATTCCTTGCCAGTCTCTGAGGGGTTATTCTCCTTTGCTGCTGTCTAATGTTCAAAGTCTTGAAAACTGTTGCTTCATGTATTTCATGCATATTTGGTGTTGAATCTTAGTTGCTTCAGAGAGTAAATCTAGTTTTGGTTTTGTTTTTTTTTTTTTGAGACGGAGCCTCAAGCTGTCACCCTGGATAAAGTGATGTGACATCACAGCTCACAGCAACCTCCATTTCCTGGGCTCAAGAGAGTCTCTTGCCTCCGCCTCCCAAATAGCTGGGACTACAGGCACCCACCTCAACGCCCGGCCATTTTTTGGTTGCACCCATCATTGTTGTTTGGCGGGCCCGGGCTGGATTCGAACCTGCCAGCTCAGGTGTACGTGGCTGGCACCTTAGACCGTTGAGCCACAGGTGCTGAGCTGTAAATCTAGTTCTTGTAAATTTATCTCAGTCAGAAGCAGAAGTCTCTTCAACTATAATCCAAATATTTTTAAAATTAAAAGTAATGACAGTACTACTATGAAACCAATTTATAATCACTCACACTTTCATATGAAAGATGAATTACAACTATAGCTTAGGATGAAGGAGGGAAGAGGAGAGGAAGGGAGGAGGGTGGATCCACAGAGGGAGGGTTAGTAGGGGGACCACACCTATGGAGCATATTGCAAGTACAAGTTGGACCTATCAGATGTAGAACAGAAATGTCTTAGTGCTGTAATTGGATAAATGAGGTGAAGGCTATGTTAATTAGTAGGATGTAAGCACTCCAATTTGTATAAATAATCAACACATTGAATCCCATAATGGCATAAATGTATTCATGATCTATGTACAAACAACTTAATAAAAAAAATTAATTAATTTTTTTAAAAAAGTAATGACAAAATTTATGAAGATGAGCAATGTTTAAGAACACAAGTTCAGGCCGGGCACGGTGGCTCATGCCTGTTATCCTAGCACTCTTGGAGGACCAGGTGGGTGAATTCTTTGAGCTGAGGAGTTGAAGACCAGTCTGAGCAAGGAGTTGAAGACCAGTCTGAGCAAGAGCGAGACTCTGAATCTACTAAAAATAGAGAAACTAGTATAGTCCTAGCTACTCCCAAGGCTGAGGCAATACAATCTTCAAGCCCAAGATTTTGAGGTGCCATGGCACTCTACCCAGAGTGACAGACTGAGACTCACTCTCAGTTAAAGAAGAAAAGAAAACAACACGAGTTCAATGTAAAAGAAACATCTGTAAACAAAGTCAATGATAAAATGCTCCTCGCTGTTGCTAGACAACTCCCATAGCCCTGCTACCTTGATTATCACTGCTAACAAGATTAAATGTGCCCATGGTGGCCTTGGCATCAGATGGACTTTAGTCACCTACTAAAAAGTCACATGTAACCTTGAGTAATGACTTAACCTCTGATGCCTCATTTTTCATATGTGAAATGGAAACACACACAGTACATAAGAGAAGGGTTGCTGTATTTAAATACAAAGGAACAACAACCAAAATATTTTCTACGTGTGGGTTCAATAAATAGTATCTTCTATTAATAACATCATATGACCTGCATATTTACCACACATTTAATCCACTGAATTAAATGTCAATCATTAATATATACATTCATTAGTCCCTTTTAGCATCCTGAAAGAAAACATGATTAAACTAAAATTAGCATAGAGGAAAACTCTTCGGTAATATCTACCTACTAAAAAATGTATTTATGATCTATGTGTATATGACTTAATAAAAGAAAAAAATAAAATTAGCACAGATTATTTATACCCTTTAAAGCATTTCATATATTACAGTGTATTCCCTGAAATAGAATGTGACAGTCACCAGATATCTCAAAGTTATCACCTTTTCAACATTTATTCATCTCATCTCTAATTCTCCATTCCCTTCCTTCTCTTTCATCTTCAACTTTATTATTTTCCACTCCCTTTGAATCCTTGATGGAGCCTGCTGAGTCCTCTGTGCAGCCCATAATGAGAGTTTCCTAGCAAAAGAGAGATGGATTTGAGTTCCTCATAACTCAAGCTGCTATGTTACCTGTTTGGATTTTGAATTTCTTTGGCTCTTAAGATTTTTTAAAAACTACATCTGTTTGTGTAGCTTGAAATCTCTTTGAATATGACAAAATCCTGTATTTTTTAATATCATTCATTTCTGATAGGACCATATAGCTCATAAATAAATAATATTCAATAAAATTCTAGTTCTTTCTCATGGCCTTATCTAGCATTACCATCCCAGATTTTAAGGTCATCCTACTAACCAGCACTTCATCTGTATTTGCTACGTGGGTCACCAACAGTGTTGAGACAGAATCTGTTGTGATACATTATTTCTCTTCCAAGAAACAGTCAACACCATCCTTTCTGATTCCCCTGTGCCAAGAGTCAACTTGCTCAGCTTATTGATGTTTCTGGGAGGGCTTCATCTGTTTCCATCTGTGCAGATACGTTTCTGGATTTTTATGTATCTCAAAACTAGCACTAAAGCTGCCTAGAATGCGGGACGGAAATACTCGCTCTGGAGCCAATCCGTGGCCACATGCCACTCACTCCTTGTGTTAGTTTGGGCAAGTTACTTACACCTTCCAGGGTTCACTTTCCTTACTATAATATGAAGAAGAAATAACAGAACCTATGACAGTCCCATATGGCATTGTTGCAGAGATTAAATAAGAAAAGTGTCTGAAATGCTGCCTGGCATATAACACGTGCTCAATAATTTTAAGTTCCTACTGTTACTATGATTTTCAACTTACAACAAACAGTTTTATTGTATACATTTGCTATTTGTGCTCCACATACGCTCCCATAAATACAGTTGAATTAAGCACTAAGGTTGATTCTCTGGACCCCAGTACTCTTAGGCATATGCTGATTTATATAGTTTAATGCTCTGAGCTTGCTTCTAGTGAATTTTACCAACGCTATTCCATAAAGCCTTCATTCTAAAATAGACGTTAGATTTCCTAGAGTCTTTCTCAATCAGGGTTTCTCTAGAGAAGTGAGCTCTACAGAAATTTATTTGAGCAACTAGTTTCTCAAATTCTTCCAAGAAGGAAGCAAAGCTACTTATAGTTTAGATGCATAGGAGAGAAGTTAATTTATTACATACCGTGAATTCTTGAGGACATTAGGCTTAATTCTTCTGTGGAACCGGGATTGAGAACAGCTGAGTGAGTTTGCATTAGATCTACTACTTGGAACAACAAACTCCACTTGAAGCAACTGTTCCCTTGTAGTATTTAGAACAAAATAGAAAACAGAATGACAAAATCCTCTAAGGAATAGGTAACCCATGGCCAGACACAGCTCCTTCTCCAGCAATAGCCCTCCCCTTAGAGTGCTAGTGTTTAGGTTTTTTTATTTTGTTTTGTTTTGTAAGCCAGGGTCTTACTTTGTCACCCTGGGTAGAGTGTCATGGCGTCATAGCTCACAACCTCAAACTCTTGGGCTCAAGCCATCCTCCTGACTCAGCCTCCTGAGTAGCTGGGACTACAGATGCCCACCACAACACCCGGTATTGGATCTCACTCTTGCTCAGGCTCTTGAACTCCTGAGCTCAGGAAATCCACCAGCCTCAGCCACCCAGACTGCTAGGATTACAGGCATTTTGTTTTGTTTTGTTTTTCGAGACAGAGTCTAGGTCTGTCACCCCAGGTAGAATGCAGCAGCAGCATCATAGCACCTGCAGGCCCAAACTCTTGGGTTCAAGTGCTTCTCCTGCCTTATCCTCTTGAGTAGCAGGGACCAAAGAAACGTGCTACCACCCCTGGCTAATTTTTCCTTCATTTGTTTTTTTCTTTCTCTCTCTCATTTTTTTTTTTGTTTGTTTGTTTGTTTTTTGTTTTGTAGAGACAGGGTCTTGGATCTTACCATGTTGCTCTGGCTTCTCTTGAACTCCTGCCCTGAAGCAGTCCTCCTACCTTGGCCTTCTAAAGGGTATCAGTCTTAATAAGGTCAATGCCTTAAAGTTAAATTCTATATGTATCAATGTTATCAATGTGGCAAAAAAAAAAAAAAAATTAAAACTGATAACCTCAAACTACATGCCCATTGAAGCCACATAGTTCACTGTATTGAAACTGGGAAAGAGAAGCTGAGTAGATTAGCACCGTCCAGCCCTCCTGG
This sequence comes from Arctocebus calabarensis, assembly GCA_963573935.1. NCBI lineage: Eukaryota > Metazoa > Chordata > Mammalia > Primates > Lorisidae > Arctocebus > Arctocebus calabarensis. The sequence goes on along the minus strand of CAUYON010210335.1, from coordinate 6,254 downwards.
TGGGAGAACATCTCCAAAGAATGATCTCCAGGCTGTGGGCTGCCTGGAATAGCTCCATGTATGAACAAGAGAACCTCCAGGTGTCAAGACAGATGACTAACTTTGGAACCCGCTGATTGAATCAAGTCAGAGGGCTTTTTCTGCAAAGTATTTTCAGAAATTTGTGGAAGATGTTTCCAGAGGCCAGGAAACTTCTCCCTGTTGACTCCAGCAGGAAACTTTGACTTCTGAGCTCTGTTTTGGCTACAAATTGGTGATCCAGGATTGTCTGGCAGTAAGAACGAGCGGAGGAAACGAGTCTATCTTTGCCGTCAATACATCTCTTAGTTAAAATTAAAAGCAAAAGGAACGACAACCAGCTAGAATCAAGAAAACGATTCAGGGCAGCTTTGCCTCTTTTAATACTTTAAACATTTACTTGGCGAGGTGAGGTGAGGACAGAAATCCCCTTTGAGTGGAAAAGAAAAAAATGAACTTAAAGAGGAAGCATAAAGCCCTAAGGAAACAGACCTCTAAGGAAATACAGAATATGATTTGAATAAACTGGCTTAATCAAGATTAATTCTGTTTATTAACAAGCAGAATTATTTTCAAAGCTAAGCAAGCAGTGGTCTGTGTCTAATTAGAGCAAACAACCCCCTGGGAAAACACAGAACCAGGAGGCAGGGTGAGAGCCGCCTTCAAAGTGAGGAGCAGAGAAAGGCCCCGGCAAAGCTGCTCAAGGCAAAGACCTGAGCAGGACTTGGATATTTGTCCCCCTGAATCTCAGGTTGAAAATTGATCCCCAGTGTTGGAGGGGGCCTCACAGGAGGAGTCGAGGTCATGGGGCAGGTCCTTCGGGGCTGGGTGCCCTCCTGGTTGTATGAATGACCTCAGTTGGTTCCCATGAGGAGCCTGACACCCCCTCTTCTCCTGCTCCCTTGCTTCTCATATGCCACACCTGCTCCCCCTTCACCTCTGACCTTAAAATAATGAGATTACCCCAGATTCTCTGGTGGGCCCAATATAACCACAAGGGTCCTTCAGTTTGGAAAGAAGGTAGAAGAGTCATTCGCAGCACGGAACATGACAAAGCCTCGACTGGCTCTGACTCTGGAATAGAAGGGGCTGTAAGCAGGTGGCCTCTAGCACTGGAAAAGCACAAAAGCGCATTCTCGGGCAGTGCCTGAGGCTCAAAGGAGTGGGGCCAGCATACCAGAGGTGGTGGGTTCAAACCCAGCCCCAGCCAAAAAAAAACTCTTCCATAAAACACACTGGGAGATTTGATTGTTTAAAAAAAAAGAAAGCGCATTCTGCCCTAGAGCCTCTAGAAGGTCACAGCCCTGACAATAGCACCTGGAGTTTTAGTGAGACTCATTTTGGACTTCTATCCTCTAGACCTGGAAGATTAATGAACGTGTGGTGTTTTAAACCCCAAAATATATAGTAACCTGTTACGCAGCAGCAGAAAGCTACCATACTGTTACTCTCTGGGTTATAGGAGGACTGGATGAGTTAGTATGTGTAAGAATATTCTTAGCACAGGCTGGGCGCCTGTGGCTCAACAGGCTAAGGCGTCAGCCACATACACCTGAGCTGGTGGGTTCGAATCCAGCCCGGGCCCACCAAACAACAATGATGGCTGCAAACAAAAAATGGCCAGGCATTGTGGTGGGTGCCTGTAGTCCCAGCTACTTGGGAGGCAGAGGCAAAAGACTCACTTGAACCCAGGAATTGGAGGTTGCTGTGAGCTGTGATGCCACAGCTCTCTACCCAGGGCGACAGCTTGAGGCTCTGTCTCAAAAAAAAAAAAAGAATATTCTTAGCACATGCCAGCCTCGGGGGAGCATCACCCGTCTCCCTGCATGGGAAGGACATCTCCCCTAAGTGTCCTTGGCCGTACAGTCCACACAGGATAGCGCTACTTCAACACACAATATAATATGTAAATAAAAGACTCCAAAACACAAGTTTAAACCTTGTAGCTTAAGTTTCAGATAATATTATTCTTCATTTTCTAAATCCCTAAATCTCCCTCGCCAGAGTGTTCTGTCTGGATAAGAAACAATCGGATCAACTCTGAAGATAGGACTCTGATAATTGCAGACTAAAATTCTGTGTAGTCATCCCTCCCATCCCTGAGAAAGGAGAGATTTTTATATTCATTGTTGAGCATCTCTGTTGTTAATAAGTAACCTGAGCCAATGCAAAGAGAATGGTTTAATATTTTCACTAACTGCAGAAGGGTTCACTTCCATTGTCAACTATAACATTAGTTGGCTTAAACTGGAACCTCCTCAGCATCGTACACTCATCGCTGCCATTCATTAAAATGCAATACTCTGGCTCGGGGCCTACAGCTCAAGCAGCTAAGGCACCAGCCACATACACCAGAGCTGGCGGGTTCTAATCCAGCCCGGGCCTGCCAAACAACAATTACAACTACAACCAAAAAATGGCCAGGCGTTGTTGCGGGCACCTGTAGTCCCAGCTACTTGGGAGGCGGAGGCAAGAGAATCGCTTAAGCCCAAAAGTTTCAGGTTGCTGTGAGCTGTGATGCCATGGCACTCTATCCAGGGTGACAGCTTGAGGCTCTGTCTCAAAGTATATATATATATACATATATAAATACTCTGCCAGGGACACCTTCTGCCAAGCTGGCCGCATCCCCCTGGATGGTCACTCTAGGCTCTCCCTGCACCACAGAGCTCTCCCCTCCACCCCCCTCCACTCCCCCACCCCTGCTGCTCTTCCTTTCTACCCCCCTTGCTGCCTGGGCTCATTTCTCTTAGGCACTTCCTCACCCAAGTTGCCGACAGGATTACCGGTTTTCTCCCCTGCCTCCTCCCCACCAGGCTGAGACCCCCATGAGTGCAGGGACTGTGCTTATACCTAACTCAATAGGAGGATGTTAAACTCACCAAGTCCAAATGTCTTCTGGATTTTCCTGACGTCATTTAGCAGAGAGGCTGCTACAGTCCTTAAATGTTAGCTATTTGCAATACTACTTCCCTCTGTCCATCACTGATGGCCTTGTCCCGTATATTCAGTGGATTGGGTTCTTCCCGTGCTCTTCACCGAGATCTCAGATATGCCAATAACTCTTCTGATTACTTCTAGGTAATGCAAAGTCCCATAGCCATGCTAAGTGCCAAAAACAAAGTGATGACTCAGAAATTAGAAGATCAGGAAACCGGGCACGTTGTATGAATCAGTATTTCCAGTGCTACCGTCTAATATCAGTATTTATCTTCCCCTCTCCAGTCTGTCTGCCTCTCCATCCATTCTACACATGGCCAAAAAGGAAATCTTCTGGAGTGAAGTGGACTCCACTGTGGCAACTTTTAAGCTGGGAATGTCACTCAGAATTTCAACCTCTATGACCAAGTTGCTACTTTCTTTTTTCTTTTTCATTAGACTATCAGAAACCAAGCATAAATTTTTTTTTGTATGACAGGTCCTAAAGCATCAGCTTTTATCATGGGAGTTAAAACCTTAAAGAAATATTTTTACTACAGTAACATGGGTTAAGCGTTTACTTCCTTTAATACCATAAATTAGGTGAGAATTTAATATCGTCCTTCACTCCATTCATGATTAAACCAATCTTATAGAAACCAGATTGTTCCTGGAATGTTCATGACTTATAAAGCTAAAGACACCACCAACTTCTTGAAGAACATTTCATCAGCAATTCATCAAGAGGAAGGCTATGTTTATTCCAGTCAGGTTTCACCCATCCATTTAAAACTTTCTAATTTTGCTTCTTGGTAATTATTCCCCTAGCATTTCCTGCAACTGTGCCTTATCTGATTCTTTCACCCCAGAATGTTATTTTTATTACAGTGTAAAACAGAAAACATTTTTGAATTATAATTGGAAGTCCTGACTGGATTCCCATTTGATGCTGAATAATTTAATCCTGGCTAATTAGGCATGCAGAGCCCTGTGGAAAGGGGTACCCAGGTTTGAGGTGCTGCTTCAGGAATGCAGCTAATTGTCAGGAGCCAAGTGCAGGGATAATGAGCACGTCTTTGCCTCTCTTGCTGAGATTTCTAAAGTGGTATTTAGATGAGCTATGATGCTTTTTTCATGTTCCAAATTATAAAATGGAACATCAATCTTACTCAGGCTCAGTTTGAGACTCTTACTCCAGGATTTCCCAGGAAATGGAATGGTAACCTTAAGTCACTTTTCACTTTTTTTTGCTTAAGAAAAATGGGCAATTACCTTTGTTCTGTAGCCTTCCCAAACTCAAGCTTATTCTTCTGAAGATTTAAGCAGAGTTACAAGGTGAAGATTTGTACCTGTGCTAATTAGCTGTTCCTCCTTCAGGTTGAGGGCTTAAGCTATAAAAAGACAAAGGAGACAGATACAGCCAGAGTATTTCTAGAATCCATACAGAAGTGCTTCTTAGACACATGTAAATATTCAGGCTGAAAACCCACATCTATCCTTTAAAATATTTTCATCAAAAGCTGACAGCTCTCCAAGAGCCTTACGCCTATATCCGTTTTATTAAATGTTGACTTCATATCACCAACCATTTTCATCATTTAGAAAAGTTTCATTTGTTCCTAAAAAGAAAAAGAAAGCTGTCAGCATAATTTTAATTCTTTTTCTGACACATCTTTTGATGTTTTTATATTTGCATTTTTTTTCTTTTTCGCATTATTTGCTCCATTATATCAAAGAATCTCCTTTCAAGTACTTATAACAGAAAATTCAGGAGGACATCAAATTCAATTGGTCTTATTTTATTTTCTTTTTAAGGGTGAAATGTATCCCAGGAATCAGATTTATAGATCTGAAAGGAGCTTGAAGATCCTTCTACATCTGAGAGCACAAACTAAAAGTCCTGCTCAGAGTGCGCCCCCTGGGGGACTATTGTCTGGCTGCACTGCCAGACAATACCATATTTCATCCTATACCATATTTAGCCTTGTATAATGCGTATTTTGGGCCCAAATTTTTGAGGAAAAAGTAACGATGTGCATTATACATGGGTAGCACTCATTCCATGTCTATATAAATGCTTTTAATTCTTTTGTTTATACTTATGTGTTAAAAGTGTAACTCTAGAAAGTAGTAAGGATGACTGTATTCAAAATAATGACCTGGAATACAGTAATCTGTTTCGCTGGACTTACAATGAATGTGCAGCAAAATCAGATTCTCCCACAGTTTTCAGGGAGTGCAACTCAAGGCCTTCCTGCTGCAGGAGAGCCAGGCTGGGTCTGCCGCCATCAGGCCAGCTGGGACTTGGCAGTGCAGGTGACCCTGAGCAGGGTCACACTGGTGCACTGCTGGCTGGGCGGCACACACTGCACAAAGGACCTGCAACCCCAGTCCCTAGGCCAGGGCTGGCACCAGGGAATGGTAGGCAGGAGCTCAGTGTTCAGCAGCCGGGCTGTCAGGGCCGGCAGTGGTGTAGCCCCCATCTGCAGCCCATGTGATGCCCAAGCACCATCGCTACATGCTCGTCCTTCACCTCCCTCCACCTCTGTGACTTCTCGGACAAGGCCACAGCGGGGGAGCAGACCTCTGCAGCACCTGAAGCCCTAGAAGGAGCGTACTTCTGATACTGACCGTGAGGAAGAGCTCTTGGCCTTCTAGAATGAGGAAACATTGGAAATTTGTTACCAGTATCTTGTATATTGTAATTGTTTGTTACATGAAATTTCTTATGCCATAATATGTTTTTTAAAAATTGCTAAGATTTCTTTATAATATAAAAAAACAAGTACCTGGATAAGATTGGAGAGGCAGAGCAAGACGGTGGATGAGTAACAGCTTCCTTGCGGCTGGGCACAGTAACACTGGGGAGAGAGAACTTGAGGCATCTCTGCCAGGCCAACCTTCCCTTTGGGGACACAGGGAGACAGCGTGAGGCTTCTAAACACCCTGAGGAAGGCTAAAGCGGCGGAGAGTGGAAATGTCATCAAGCCACACACAATAAAGATGGTTCCAGTCCATGAACCCCTGTATCACTCTCCTCTGGAGAAACTCCAACTGCCCCCATCTATCACCACCCGATTCAGCAGGAAGCAGTTAGATCGAGTCTTCGCCCCTTCTCCCTAACAGCAGTTGGAGTTTCTACTCAGAGAGGGAGAATTGATGCAGGACAATTGGCGCCCTAGCCAGCTCAGCGGGGCTGGTGGACCTTCTGTCTCCTCCTTGGCAGTGTCGGTGGTGTGGCAGCCAGCTGAAGAGCCAGCGGGCTGGATGACAGGCAAGGAGGGGGACCTCCAACCTCCACCAGAGGCTCCAATTGC
>CAUYON010210331.1:0-35118 GCA_963573935.1 Arctocebus calabarensis | reverse complement strand
TGTGGATTCTGGTTATTAAACCTTTGTCAGAGGCATAACCTGCAAATATCTTCTCCCATTCTGAGGGCTGTCTGCTTGCTTTACTTACTGTGTTCTTGGATGTGCAGAAGCTTTTTAGTTTGATCAGGTCCCAATGGTGTATTTTTGATGCTGCTTCAATTGCCTAGGGGGTCCTCCTCATAAAATATTCACCCAGGCCGATTTCTTCAAGTGTTTTCCCTGTACTATCTTCTAGTATTTTTATAGTTTCATGTCTTAAGTTTAAATCTTTAATGCAGTGAAAATCTATCTTAGTTAGTGGTGAAAAGTATGGCTCTAGTTTCAGTCTTCTACAGGTTGCCAGCCAGTTCACCCAGCACCATTTGTTAAATAGGGAATCTTTTCCCCACTGAAAGTTTTTCTTTTTTTTTTTTGGCTGGGACTGGGTTTGAACCTACCACCTCTGGCATATAGAGCCGGCACCCTACTCCTTTGAGCCACAGGCACCGCCCCCCCACTGAATGTTTTTAATTGGCTTGTCAAAGATCAAATAACGGTAAGTAGCTGGGTTCATCTCTTGGTTCTCTATTCTGTTCCATATATCTACCTCTCTGTTTTTGTGCCAGTACCATGCTGTTTTGATCACTATCAATTGATAGTGTATTCTGAGGTCTGATAGTGTAATTCTTCCTGCTTTGGTTTTATTTCTAAGTAATGTCTTAGTTATTTGAGGTTTTTTTCTGATTCCATATAAAATGAAGTATTTTTTTTTTGAGCTCTTTAAAGTATGACAGTGGAGCTTTAATAGAGTTTGCATTAAAATTATATATTGCTTTGGGTAGTATGGACATTTTAACAATGTTCTTTCTTCCCAGGCATGATCGTGGTATGTTTTTCCATTTGTTAACATCTTCATCATGGATGTGGAGAAAAAGAGAACTATGAAACCAATTTGTGGCTTTCTTATGAAAGTTATAACCCCATTATAGTGCAAGAAGAAGGGGAAAAGGGGAAGGATGGGCAGAGGGAGTGTAATTGGTGGGACCACACTGACAGGGTACATGTGAAATTTACTATGTGTAGAATATAAATGTTTTAACACAATAATTAAGAAAATGCCATGAAGGCTACGTTAACCAGTTTGATGAAAATATTTCACATTGTATTTTAAACCAGCACATTGTACCCCATGATTGCATTAATGTACACAGCTATGATTTAATAAAAATTGAAAAAAGAAAAGCTCAGGATGTGATGACTAGATTATTGAATTCTATCAAACACTTAAAGAACTACAACCAATTTTTCTCAAACTATTCCAAAAACCTGAAATTCTTCCAAAATCCTTCTTCGATACCACTAAAACCAAATATTCTTGATAAACACAGATACAAAAATCTTCCACAAAATACAAACTAAATCCAATAGCATATTAAATCCCACCATGACTAAGTGGGAATCATCCCAGGGATGCAAGGATGGTTCAAATATGCAAATCAATAAATGTGATATATCACATTGACAGAAGTAAGAACAAAAATCCATAAACAAAATATGTGGGTTATTTATTTATTTATTTATTTTTTACAGTTTTTGGCCAGGGCTAGGTGTGAACCCACCACCTCCAGCATATGGGGCCGGCGCTCTACTCCTTTGAGTCACAGGTACCACTCAACAAAATGTGTTTTATCTATATAATAGAATGCTATTTAGCAATAAGAAGAAATATTATATTGATACATATTGCAACACAGATGAACCTCCAAAGCATTAATTGAAATAAACCAGTTCCAAAGACTTCATATGGTATGATTTCATTTATAGGAAATGTCTCGTTTTGACAAATTATATGTGCAGAATACTTAACAGTGGTTATCTGAATCAAGGGATTAGGTGTGGAGAGTGACTGCAGAGAGTCTAAAGGATTTTTTATTGGTGATGAAAACGTTTCGCAACTGGATTATGGTGATGATTTTATAACTCTATAAAGTTACTAAATATTATTGAAATGTACACTTACAGTGGGTGAATTGCATGATATGCAAATATACCTCAATAAAGCCGTTTCTTAAACATATGATTGCTGTTGAAGGGAAAACAAGGGTAAGGAAAATGAGATGGTGATACACAAAATGTGTTCTGTGACAGCCTCTATACTCGACAGATCAAATGTGTCATATTTGCAACTAGTTAAAGCATGATAAAAAATCAAAGCCATTCAGAAGCACAATTTTCTTGTTCCTGAGTCTTGAGATAAATTACTTTTGCTTTGAATTAATCTTACTTTTTTATTCATAAATATTCATTATATATCTGTTCTGTGCCAAGCCCTATGTTAAGGTTCTGGTTACATAGGAGTGAACAAAATAGTCTTGGTTTTTGCACTCCTGGAGCTTTGGGTCGAGGAGTTCCTCCCAGGTATGGTTCCTATTCATTTTGAAAACATAATTGAGATATTATCGTATGTTTAATTTTGTATTCTAATTTTTTACTCAATATAATAGCATTGAGAATTTAATCACATCATTAAAAGCTCTTCATAAACCTTATCTTTATTTGCTATACCCTTTCTCACAATATGCCTCTATGTTGAACATTTAACTTGTTTCCAATTTATTGCCATTATAGATGATGTTCCACGAAATTATTTACAAATAAATCTTAGTTTCTTTTCTTTTTTTTCAACTAGAATCTCAGATATTATTGGATCAAAGTTATAAATATTAAGGCCTTGATTGCCAAGTTGTTTTCTGCAGAGGTGGTATCCATTTGCAGCCCCACTGACAGGGTAGGGGGCCTGTTATCTAAGACATTGGGCTTGGTTGGAGAATGAGCCAAAGCCCGTAAGGGGGGGTCATACCCTCAGCTGTGGGGAGTGGGCCCTGGTCCTAGGCATTCAGTGGTCTCCCAGAAGAAATCTTGTAGTGCACAAGTAACTCATGGCTGAGCTCTGGACTCTGTCAGGATACGAGAAAGTGGCTATACCAATAGTATCTGGACCGCAGAGTGAAGCTGAGAACAGAGGAAGGTAAACTTGTCCCAGTTGGGGAAAGAAGTGTGGGTGTCACAGACAGAGCTGCTCATATTAAGCATGAACAAGATGAAAGGAAATGACAGGGCAACTAGGCAAACTTACCACAGGAAAATCAATTAGTCAAAAAGTCAAGCATGGATATAGAACAGTCAGGTGAAGAACCCAATCTGGAAGAAACATAAATTGGGTGATAAAAGTGGCTTCTTGTGAATGTTTTCCTTTAGAGAATAAATTAGTAGGAATATAAATGTAATAAAACAAGAGCTCAAAGATGAGATGATAAAACAACAGAATGAGTTGTAAGAGGAGATTGCAGACCTAAGGAAATGAATTGAAATAAAGTAACATAAAATAGCAAGGAAAAGAATAGATACAGCTTAAAACTGAATTAATGTCATGAAAGGAAAGCTAGAGATAATCATACTGAATGCAGAAGAAAAAATGATTAAATAATTAGAAAGAAGAGGAGAGACAACTGTGATTCAAAATAAGATAATTGGTGTCCCTGCAATAAAATCCGACAAAGGGACAGAGGAAGAAGAAGAGTCTGTGGAGAAGATTCAAACCTGCAGCTAGGCAGGGCACATCACATATGATAAAAAGCAAGTTCAGGAGGACATACATCAGGAATTTTTCTAGGCTTAATTATTAAACATAAAGAATAAAAAACTAGCATTCCTCAGGTATAGAGGCACAAAGTACTCTGACAGTGGGAAAAATTAGGGTATCCTTGGATACCTATGGTAATTTTCCATGTTTGAAGATAATGGAGCAGTGTTTCTAAAGTCCCGAGGTTTAGAGAGACCTAAGAAAATTACATGCATCCAAGAAGCTGACCACATATGACGGTAACAGACAAGCAGTCTCACATAAGAAATAACAGCGGGAGTAAAGCACCCAAAACACTTGCTGGCATAAAACCACAGGCCTTTGTTGATGAGATCAGGTTTAGGGAGGCTATAAAAAAAAAAACAACACTGGTGGTGAGTAATGGATTTACTTAAATAAAGAAGTATTTTTCTAGGTAAATTATTGTTGCTAAATAGAATGCTGCTATTATAAACTCTGCCAAAGCCAAGCCAACATGATTGGAAGTTGAGGGAGGGCAGGTGAAAGTATAAGAAGAGTATTACGGCCCCCATGTTGCTTCAAACAGCAAGTCAGTCAATGCTATTTAAAATTCTACTTAAAAATACAATGGCAACACCTTAATAGTTTCCACAATATTTTTATTTTCTTAAGAAGAAAATATCTCTTGAGGGTGAAGAAATATTTATTTGATATACTACTATAAATCTTTCAAATTCCCTTTGGTTTCTCTATCTCTTCTGTTAAATTAAAGAAAAAGTAAATTAAAAAATAGCATTTATAGAATTACCTAATTTTTATAAATCTCTCCGTTTCATTCCACCCCTCTTTTTATTTCATAACATTTGAATAATTGTCAGAAAGAATCTGTAAGGATGATCATATGGTGTTAACACCAATCATTTCTGCTTGGTGAGAATTCTGGTGATTTGCTGATTTCTTCTTTGGACTTTTCTGTATGTCTTGCATTTTAAAAGTAATAAATGTAACTCATTATAAATGTAACATTTATCATTGTTCCAAAATGTTATGCATGCTCTTTGCAGAAAATTGAAACATACTGATAAAAGAGGAAAAAAAGCTGCCCTCCAGATGTAGCTACTGTTTGTGGCTCCCAGTGAACAATGCTTCTGAGTAGTCACACCCTTGTGTAGTTCCTCCAACAATGACCCTGGGTTTGGCTATGTAAGATGATTAATTTTATGTGCTAGCTTGGCTAGAATATGATGCAAAGTTGTTTGTTCAATCACTAGTCTAGATGTTGCTGTAAAGATATTTTCTGGATGAGATTAATATTTAAATAGACTTTGAGTAAAGCAGATTACCTGTCATAACAATTACCCTCATCCAATTACTTGAAGGTCTTAAGAGATAAGACCAAGTTTTTCCCAGGAAGAAACAATTATTTTAAGATTGTAACATAGAAACCCTGCCTGAGTTTCCAGCCTGCTTCTGTAAGGAACTGGGACTCAAGACTGCAACATCTGTGAGTGAGGTCACGTGGTATTTGTCTTTCTGTGATGTCTTCCAGGTTTATCCACGTGGTTACAAACAAAAGGATTCCATTCTTTTCTATGGCTGAATGATATGCCATAGTATGTGTATACCACATTTCCTTTATCAGTTTATCCGTTGTTGGACACTTTAGAAAAAGTTGATATCATAGAAGCCGAGAGCATAGCAGTGATTACCAGAGACTGGGGAGGGGAGAGAAGAGGAGAGGATGGGAAAGGTTGCTCGACTGTACAGAGTTACAATTAGATAGCAGGAACAAGTTCTGGTATTCTTTTGCACAGTAGGGTGAAGAAGGTAAACAGTAAGATGTGACATATTATAAAATATCCAGAAGAGATGCTTTTGAATGTCCTTATCACAGAAAAATGATAAATGCATTAGGTAATTGCCATACTGAAGCCTTGTTTGATCATTATACAATATATACACGTATATGGATCAACACACCAAATTGTACCCCATACACGTGTGCAATTATAGTATGTCAGTGAAACATAAAACCTGCACTATCAACCCTTACCTGAATTTCCAGCCCGTGGGGCCTGTCCTATAGATTTCCAATTGTGTGAGCCAATTCCTGTAAAGAGGTCTGGCTGTCCTACTGGAGAGACCGGAGAGAGAGGAGGGGAGAAGAAGGTAGAGGAGGAGGTGGAGGAGGAAAAAAAGAAGTAGAGAGATGAAGGAGAGAAAGGCAGCTCACTAATGTTCCAGTTATCCTAGCTGAGGGGCCAGGTGGGTGAGTCAAGCCCTCTTGGACTTCTAGCCCTTGTTGTGCCACCAGGTGCTGTAGCTGTCCTGTTCTGACCCCAGGACAAGTCAGAAGAGCTATCCAGATTGCGGAATTGTGAATAAATTAGAGGCTATTGCTTTAAACCACTCATTTTTGGTGTGGTCTGTTACAATTGACAACTTATGTAACTAGTGTTACCATTTTGGCATATGCACTTCTAGTTTCGAAATATAAATTAATACGTAGTATTTTAGTGAAATTGGATACATATTGGATTTATAATTTTATAACATACTTTTCCAGTGATATTATGAGCAGTTACCCATGTTCCCAAAAGTTTTCTTAAACTTCATTTTTAGTGGATACATACTTTTTGATCATTTCCTATTATTGTTAATGTAGATGGTTTCTAATATTTTGCTGTTGTAAACAACCCTATGATAAATGTTCTTGTACATAATTTCAGAACCACACAGCTAAGCAGCTTCTGAATTTCAGATTCATAGAAACTGTGTACGATAATAAATATTTATTGTTTTAAACTACTAAGTTATGGAATAATTTGTAATGCAATGATAAGTAGCTAATACTGACCCCCTTTTGGAACTTTTTTCCCTTATCTTTAAAGCAGGAAAACCCCCCATAGGTTTGGTTCCTTGCAATTGAAAGGATTGACTAGCTGTACCTTCCCCTTCTCACCTCACCAGTGTTTGTAAGAGGAAAATGCAAACCATTTTTACCACATATACACTTTGGCCTTTTCCTCCTTCACTGACCTTTTGTATGCTGACAACTCATCAATATATTCTGGAGCTCCAGCCCCAGATGTTTCCCTGCATAGATAACAGGTTCCTATTTCCAAATAGCCATCTTCTACCACCTCCTCTTGGATGGTCCGCACTGATATTTTCCTAGCTTCAGGAACAAAACCTTTAGAAAAGCGTGACTTATTCGTTAGTCTCTGCCTCCTTCACCCTCCTTCACACAGCCACAAGATTGAATTTTCAACCTCTGTTTAAACCTTTCAGGGACTCTCATATCCTTGTGGAATGAGGTATCCAAAGTGAAGTTCATCGTGTCTTGCTACAATCTCTTTCTCTTTTCCTATTTATTTATTTATTTATTTTTATGACAGAGTTTCACTTTCACCCTCAGTGGAGTGCTATGGTGTAACAGCTCACAGCAACCTCAAACTCTCGGGCTCAAGTGATTCTCTTGTCTCAGCCTCCTGAGTAGCTGGGTCTACAGGTGCCTGCCACATGCTGGGCTATTTTTAGAGACAGGGTCTCGTTCTTGCTCAAGCTGGTCTCGAACCTGTGAGCTCAGGCAATCCACCCACCTTGGCCTCCCAGAGTGCTAGGATTATAGGCATGGGCAACCACGCCGGGCCTCTTTTTCTATTTATTTTGATTGAGAGATGGGACTAGGCTGAGTGAGTGGGAAATGGGATGTGATACTGTATTAGTTGTCTATTTACCCTAAAGCTTAGTGGCTTAAAACAAGAAACCTTTATAATCTCACACATGTTCAGGAGTCCACAGTGGATTACCTGGATTCTAGCTCACAGTCTTTGATGTTTAACGTTAAGATGTGGCCTGGGACAGCAGTACTCTAAAGACTTGCCATGGTTTGGTTGAAGCCTCTGGTTGCACCATGGCTTACTCAGGTTTCTGGAGGCTGTTGGGAGAAAGCTCCCATTTCTCACCACGTGGACCTCACCACAGAGCTGCCTGAGGGTCCTCACAACATGGTAGCTAGCTTTTCCCAGGGCAAGCGATCTAAGAGAGAAAGCAAGGCAGAGTTACAATGTCTTTGGTAACCTAGCCTTAAAAGTCACATGCCCTCACTTTTTCCTATTACTATGCCACACTGTGAGAGGGGCTGGCAGTGACTATGAACACTAGGGGGGGTTGGGTCGGTAGGCGGAGCCATCCTGGGGACTGGCTTCCTCAGACATCCTTCTTATGCCAATGGTTTTGGAATTAGGACAATACAGTCCTTTCAGACTTATCTTAAGATAAAGTATTTGGAGCCAGATCACTTAATTGAGATGGGATAAAATGAGAAAAGGAAACCAAGATGAGACCCAGAGTGGTATGAAGGAGTAATGTAAGTAAATTCATATATTTAACCTGAGTGTATGTGATGTGTGTGAGTAATCTACAACAGACACAAAAAGAAAAAGACCTAAAGCGGGGTCTGTACTCTGGTTGTCACTACTGCAGAGACCAGCACCCGTCTCACCTCCTCTGTACCTCATCTCGATGCCACTGTCTTGTTGGAGTGCATATGTCTGTCCTTCCTCTGTCTGAACTTTCCCCTCATTGTTGCCTGTAACCACCACATTAGCTTGGTTTGATACAGGCCAGACACAGATCGTGAGACAAGGATTTCGAGTGGAAGTAGTTCCTCTAGGCGGTGATCCCATGGGATACTGGTGGGAGATAGAGGAAGTGCACCAATAAGAGCTGGGGAAATAAAGGCAGTGAAGCCAGCAGGTTATTCCTATGGGTGACTGAATTGATCCCTCTGGGGAGCTCTGGAAAACAGTGTAGAATTGGCCTCTGAGTTACCCACCTTGGGACAAGTTTCTGAAATATTTATCCACTAATATCAATCAGTCATTGGTCTAGGGCTGCTTCCAGAAAATGTTACTTGTTGGCGCTCTGGCCTGCCTTTCCAGCAGCAGAGCTTCCATGGCAGCTGGAGGAAGCCCTTGGGCTCAGACCTGCATGTGCTGGCAGCTGGAAGTGGGAAGTTGAGCCTTCAGAGACACCTTAACTGGCAGAGAGGTGGGAGGGGCGCCAATAGGCTTTCCTAAGAATGCCTGTAGAATCCAAGCCTGGCACACCTTCCATGAGAGGAGTTCTCCCTCCATGAGTTGGGACCCCTCTGCTCTGCTCCCATTCCACACGCCCCTCTCTGTATTGTCACTGTCTGTGTCTCTCCCAGTAAACTGAGTTCACTGAAGATACGGGCTGAGTCTTCTAACTCACTATCCCGGGGGTGCCTAAAAAAAGACCTGGCCCAGAATCTGGCACATACTGGGTGCTTAGCAAATTTTGAATGAATGACTAGAAAAATGAAAGAATAAATGGATGAGGAATTCTCTTCACCGTTTGGAATAGCATTGGTAATTCTCTACATGCTCGTGTACCTAAAAGCTTTCACATAAATGATTACCATTTCTCCTCTTGCAGGCTTCTTTTATGGGAATAATTTCTTATAGAGGGGTCTTCCAGGTGCAAAAAAAGTGCTAACTTGTTTCAGTATACCTGCTGGCACACCGGGCCCTGGGTGATTTGCTAGTCAGATGTGCACTGGGCTGCACATCTTCCTGGTCCCTAGAGAAAATCTGGGGAGGGAAGGAGTGACTGCCACACAGCAGCTTGCAGCCATCAGACCCTCACGTGAGGCAAGGCTGAGGGTGGAGGAGAGGCAAGTTTTCTGCACAGATGGAGAGCAGCCCCAGAGATCCCATCTCGTCCCATTTTAGGTAGTCATGATTTATTCACTGTTATAGCTACTCAGCCACTTAGCACTCCGGGAAGCACACATTGTTTCTGAGTAGACAGTGGTGGTGATGATTTGGCTGTTATTACAGATAATAATTGTGTTTGCTGTCTGTGCTGCCTGGCCTTATTTGGGAGCTTTGTCACCACCACTATAATTTTAAATATTTTAATTAATGATACTCTGTTTTGCTCGTGCCTTGAGGCTCCTTAACCAAAGTGAGCAATTAAGAAAAACCCCACAAAAAAAGCAAATGAATGAAAAAAAAAGAAAGGGCATTAAAAAGAATCATTCTGTTTCTGTGATGTTTCAGGCTTGAGAAATGTATCCAATTGCCTGCTGCAGGCAAGAGAAAATTCTCAGTGTTTCCGCCTGTTATCTTTTGCTCCCATAGTCATCCATCTCCCGTAGCTGCTGAGTGACATGGAATATACATAAAGTGTCATCAAAGGACAGGAGAGGGAAAAAAGGACAAAATAGAGGCAAAGGTCCTGCAAACTTGGAGCTTTTTGCTTTTAAAAGTATTTCATCATCACTAATCATTATTGCCATCAATTATTTTTATAACTTCCCCAGTATTGTGGTTATCATTAAAGAGATACCACGGAACTGGTCTCCGTCTTTGAGTTCTCACAATGAAGTGACTGGAAATGGCTTAGGCAGAGGAATCTCAAGCCCTAGAATGTTCTATGAGATGAATGGTGAATGCACCAGGGAGAGCCCAGTAGGGTAAGGTAATCTTCTGAAATGTTAATGTTTTGTTCTTATGATGTAGAAGTTCTGAAGGAGTCAGGGGCAGAATTTCCCTCTGCATCTCATCACAATTCTCTGGGCCAGTCAGGATTCCTGACTGAGGAACACATGGGACTGTACAACTTTAACTTCCAGGATGTTAAAAAAAAATTTTTTTTTTTGAATTAGTAGCCAATATTTTGAAATGGTGACATCAAACATAAAAATTTGATCTCCCTTCTCTTTGGAAAGAGACAACTCGGGTCCACGTGATAACAGTGGTCTAGAGCCAGTGGTGGCTGCTCGTGGAGTGCTGAAACTGGCTTTGAGTGACATGTATGAGGGATTCATGTGCACGTTTTCTTGATTCTGCATCCAGCAACTTCACATTGGTAGCTTGAGGTCAGGGAAATCAGCCACAGTTGGGAGTATGTATGAAAACTGGCAAATGCTCTAAGTCAGGTTTTTTTTTTGTCTTGGATTTCCAATTGTGAGACATTTAGCTGGCACACCCCCATGGCCACTCCTTGGATGGGTGTGTATATTCCTACAACTCCCCATTATCACCCTCAACGAGGCCGAATTGCCTGACTAGTCCCTTGGGTTTATATTCTGGGTTTAGGATCTTTTTATGCCACTTCTTTGTGTTTGGGGGTGGGGGTCTCTGTAAAGAAAACCTTCTACCCCAGGCCTTTGTTTGGAAGGATAGGCTCATCAAGGAAAAGTCTCTGAAGTGGAGTGAGGCAGGGTGGACTCAGTGCCTCAGAAGGAGCTGGCTCAGTCTGTGGGGATGAAGGCGTGGTATGAGCCAGGGAAGGGAAGAGTTCCTTCTGGGAGGTGGGAGATCTGAGTTCTTTGTATGGCAGATGCCCAGCCCCTGCTCATGCACAGTGTCCCAGGTATATGTCACCAGAGTGGACTTGTCACTGCAGCCTCAGGAAATGGCCTCCTCTTCTAATAGGCAAGGACACCAGGCTGTCTCACGCTTCTAAATACACCACTTGTGCTCTGGGGCTGGAATACTAGATGGACTTCAAGGACATGCAACCCACACAGTGGTGCAGGGTCCCCTGTTTGGTTTAATGCTCTGTTGTCATCATTTTTTTTTTTTTTAGAGACACAGTCTTATTTTGTCACCTTCGGTAGAGTGCCATGGCATCAGAGCTCACAGCAATCATCACCCTCCAGCTCTTGACTAGGGCAATTCTCTTGCCTCAGTCTCCCGAGTTGCTGGGACTACAGGCACCCGTCACAATGCCTGGCTATTTTTGTTGCAGTCGCCACTGCTGTTTTAGTTGGCTGGGGCCAGTTTTGAACCCATCACCCTGGGTATGTGGGGCCAGTGCCCTACCTACTGAGCCACAGGCATCGCCCTGTTGTCATTATCTTGAAATTGAGCCCGAGGGGATGAAAAGATGCTGAGGGTCCAACACAGGGTGGTGGCCATCCTTCTTCAATGTGTCCTGGGAAAAGGACAGTTACTGTGACAGGCAGCTACAGGCAGTGATCATCAGGCATATTAAACCTAACAACTCCTTCATGTAGAAAGTATTTTGTGAGGTTCCTTGCTCTATCCTAAAGCAAAATGAAATTCATGGGTAATATAACTCCCATGATTATGACAAGCAGTTAACATGTCCACAAGTTTCCAAAATATCTTATAGAGAATGGACCCATACTGACTGAGAGTCACTGGTTTAGGAATTTTCTTTCTTGAATAGAAACCAGAGAAGGGAAAGATTCCAAAAAAGGAGTAATTGTGGGCTGGGGTGAGAAGGGCCTAGGGCAGCCTGGTACTTACGTTCATTCCTCAGGGTCCTTGGGCACTGCAGAATGCTAAGACGTGTGTGTGTGTAGCCCCCCCCCCCCATACTGTCCTGGGTATCATTGTGGAGTGGATGTAGCAGGGGAATTGGGAGGTGAAAGAGAGAGGCCAGATCCAAAGAGCCTTGTCCTGGTGGTGACCTGCATGACCTGATCACCTAAATCAGGAGTGAAGACATCTGAGCAGATGCCAGCATGGATGCACAGCTGCACCCAGCCCCACCTTGACCAAAGATCACTGATAGAAAGAGCTATAATTCTTTCACATCTGGAGTGACCAACATTCCTACTTGCTACAATTATGTCCAGAAGAATTCCTCACTTGACTGGATTCAGCCTCCCTCCTACCTCCCCTAACATGGGGGTGTGACGTGTAGCTTTTGATGTGGCCTAAACACAAATCTTTGCTGTTTAAAATTCAGTTATACTTGTCCAGTGGGAGATGAAGATTCTGGTGCAGTCCAAAGATCCCAAGCACTGATTCTTGGAAGATAAAAAAGTAACCGTCTCTTTGGGGGTCGATAATCATATAACCTTGTTTTCCATCTTTGCTAGGGAATGAAGCTACTGCCTCAGTTACTACTTAAGAGTCCTCTGATTATTACTGGAAGCCCAAAAAGTTTCTTTAAAAGCAATTTAATCATGCTGTGAGTAAACTGAGAGATATATTTTCTTATACAGATGAATGAAATGTAAACTACTAATTGCATATAGATTATGTTTGTAGGAGCTTAATTGCAATCACTGATTCCTTCACAGTTATTCTCAGATTTTGGTTTTCCGGTTGGAGACGTGTTTGTTAAAAACTTGAGATTCTTCCACCCATCCAACTTGCTGAATAAACGTATACTTGCTGAAGTGTTTAGTTTGTGTAATTCCCTGTAGAGGTCCTAGGGGAATACAAGCATGAGTCAGGTACAGGCACTCCGTGGAGGAGAGAATCAGCCTTCTCGACCCCTTGTTTTCTCTATTAGATATTTTTATACACTGCCACTTCTTGCACCGTCATTGGAGCTGATATACTTTATTTAGTTCAATTGTTTCATTGGTATTTTCTGACTAATTTTTTTTTTTTGAGAGATGGAAGGATTATTTATTTGCTTTTAGTTTGGGCTGAAGGGGAGCAGGTTAGGACAGAATGATATCAAAAAGGGCATGCATCTCTAGAAGCTAATTAAATGGTCATGTCAAGGCAGCTCCTATTTCTCCACTTTATAGAATTTAACAAAGTAAAATTAGGAATGAATGTAAAAATAAATCCCTAAGTAATAGAAGAACATATACTTTCGGGTGAGAAAGACTTTATAAAGCAAGTCAAGAAACCCGTAGTTCAGATGGAAAACCTTTGCATATTTGATGAGATAAATATTTAAACTTTTGTATGTCAAGTGATACCATAAACAAAATCTAAAGACAAAGAAAAGACTGGGAGAAAATACCCAGAACCCATATGACGGACAAAAGGTTTCTATCTCAAGAGCTCTGGAAAGTAGTAAAGGACACATAACCATTAGAAAGAAGTGCAAAGGCAAGTCATGCCTGAGGAAACAAAAATGGCAAATAAACATACAAAAACATATACAGGGCAGTGCCTGTGGCTCAGTGGGTAGGGATCCGGCCCCATATACCAAGGGTGGCGGGTTCGAACCCGACCTTGGCCAAACTGCAACAAAAAATAGCCAGGTGTTGTGGCGGGTGCCTGTAGTCCCAGCTACTCCAGAGGGTGAGGCAAAAGAATCGTTTAAGCCCAGGAGTTGGAGGTGGCTGTGAGCTGTGACGCCATGGCACTCTACAAGAGGGACAAAGTGAGACTCTGTCTCTTAAAAAAACAAACAAAAGATATATAGGCAGTGCCTGGGTTATGAATGGGATAGGTACTATAGGTTTGCTCTTAAGTTGAATTTGTATGTAAGTTGGAACAGGTACATTTACCGATTACATAATTCATAAGTATGAGTCATACGTCGGTCAGACATTTGTAACTCAGGGACTTTCTGTAATAGTTTCTGCTCGTAAGTAGGAGTTGTTCGTGAAGTCAGATGTTTCTAACGTGGGGATTGCCTATAGAGTAGTTCTTCCTCAAATGCAGAGGGTACATTTCAAGATCTCCAGTGGATGCCTGAAACCGTGGATTATACCCAACCCTGTATGTACTACATTTTTTCCTATACATACATACCTGTGATGAAGTTTAATTTATTAATTAGGCACAATGAGGGATAACAACAATAACAAGTAACAGAGTTAAACAATTATAGTAATACTCCAGTGTCACTACTTGTGCACTTTAGGGCCATTTTTTTTTTTTGAGACAGAGTCTCACTATGTTGTCCTCAGTAGTGTGCTGTGGCATCACAGCTCACAGCAACTTCAAACCCTTGGGTTTAAGTGAGTCTCTTGCCTCTGCCTCCTAAGTAGCTGGGACTATAGGCGCCCACCACAATTCTCAGCTATTTTCTTGTTGCAGTTGTTTTAGCTGTCCAGGACAGGTTCGAACCCGCCACCCTCTGTGTCTGTGGCTGGCGCCGTAACCACTGTGTTACAGGAGCTGAGCCATAGGGCCCTTATTGAGTAACTAAGGGTTGCTTGATACAAGCACAGTTGATCTGATAACTAAGAAGGCTGCTAAGTGACTGACGAGCGGGTGGTATAGACTGTGGATATGCTGGGTAAAGGTGTAATTCACGTCCTGGGCAGGACAGAGCCAAACGGTGAAATTTCATTATGCTGTTCTGAAGAACATGTAATTTAAAACTTATGAATTGTTTATTTCTGGAATTTTCCATTCAGTATACTTTATTAGAGATAACTATTTTCGTTTTAAGTCACTAAGTTTTATTACACAGAAATAGTTAACTAATAGAGTAGCAAATACTGTTATGGTAGGACCCAAATTTTACTCCTCAGTTCTTTCATTTTTATTTCAGAATATTACAGAAGTACAAATGTTTTGGTTACATGAAATAATGAAATAAATTGCTTTTGTCAAGTTTGAGTCAAAATTATAAGTGTGCCCCTCACCCAGACAGTGTGTATTATACCTGGTAGGTGTGAATTTACCCATTTCCTTCTGCTCCCTCCCACTTTTCTGCTTTCTGTTGAGTTTTACTACCAAATATGCACATGGATCTTGACTGATTAAATTGGAACTGATCGATCCATTCAGTACTTTTCAACCATGGTTGACCTTAGATAGCTGAAACTGTGAAAGGTGAAACCATGAGTAAGGAGGACTATTTGTACAAACTTTTTGGAAATCAGGAAAATGCAAATTGAACAAATGAAATGCCATCTTTACTCAATAAATTGCAAAACATAAAAGAATTGAGGATTGCCCACGCTTGAGTTGGTGGTGTGGGGAAACGAGTTCTTTCATCTGCAGTTTGTAAGTATGTGAGTAGCTATCAGGTTTTTGGTAAGTCATTTAAACATATTTTTTAAAATAAAAATTCCCATATCTTTTGATCCAATAATCCCATTATTTCAGAGAAATATGCGAAGATAGTAATTGCATCAGTGATTATAAAAAAATAAGGAATGGGAGTTGGGGAATGTGAATACTCATCAGGGATGATTGAATAACTTAAAATACATTTATTACATTAGAATATTATAATGGCATTAAAAAGTATGAGGTGGGTTTGTATTTATTTACTTGAATAGTTATCCATTAGAGGGAAACGTTAAGTGCATATTTTTTTAGGCTCAGAAAAGGTTATGGAAGAAAATACCTCAAGCTACTGACATTGGTGACTTGAAGGCCATGAGTTTGAGGGTAGAAGGAGGCTAAAAATTGACTTTTTTAATATACACCTGCCCTTTGTTTGATACCTTCTTGATTAATGATTCCATTGAGAAAGAAGTTAAGTTAAACAAAAAGAGAAATAAAGAAAGAAAAAAGGAAGTAAGTAAAAGAAAGAAAGAAAATTAGCGCATTAACATTTTAGACTTCATACTACATGGGAAGAAAAGAAAAAAGATTTTTCAAGTATAGCAAAAAGCGGTCATGAGCAAAGGCAGTTGGAACTAGCAGAAATGGTACCACAGAGTTTTGGCTTTTTAACCCAACATTGTTATTCTTATAAATTACAGATTATTTGGGGGTTAACGTTCTGTGTAGTAAGACTCTTTTTCTAGTCTCTTTTACATGGAAGAATTTGTGCCTCCTCCTTTTTGTTAAATGTCTTAACAGTTCTGTTTGTTGAATGCTTATTTGAGATCTTGGTTGTTGAAAGGGAAAATAAGGAAAGCTAAACAAGATTGAGAATGAGAGAAAAAAATATTATTTGTGTCCCTCAGTAGTTTGAAGGTTTTTGTAGTTCATCTTCAAATACAGAGAGCCATGAAAGATTTATTTAACCACATTTCTCCTAAGGTCAAAAGGGTTGAGATGATCACTCTCTCATCCAGGCTGTCTTTCTTCATTCTGGTCCTCTTATTTATTTCTTTACTCCTGAGCCAAAATTCGAGCAGCTGTGAGAGATTCTTAGTCAGTTCCTAATATTTGAAACCACTTTCAACAATACCATCCATCTCTTCCCACTGCAAGTGGCATTATCTCCACATCCTTGGAGATGAGCTGCTGCCTCCTTTTATCATTCCGAGTAGCACACGTTTGGTTACAAATGCCCTGATAATGTTCTTAGTGGTCTCTCACAAGTGAAATAACAGATAACTGTTCTCCCAGTGATGGTGATGCAGTCATCCTGCACCCAGATAACCAGGAAAAGAGGTATCCACTCCCATTGCATGCTGTGATTAAGATCTCACTGGCAAAGATACAAGTGAGATTGCCTTTATAAAATAATATCCGTGTTCATATCATTTTACTCAGCTCAGATAGCAGCTAACATCTTTTCTTGGGGTCCTCCCCCGTACCCGTCTGCAATGGCTTTCAAACATGTATTCTGTCACCTGCCCTACTGATGAGATAAGAATAAAAGTATTAGATGGCATATTAAATTGTGCCGCATTTTTCATATTCCTTACACAAATGAGATAACAGCTGCAGGATAGTCTGTTTCATTCCTGGCAAAACTCCAATCATTGTGCTGCTGCACCGAGGCTGGCCTTTCATCTTAGCAGTGTGTGCTCTTGTCTGTGGGTACCACTCAGCAGTGTCAGGAGGCCACTTCCCCAAGTACACCTTCCCAGTCTGCTTGATCTGAATTAATGAGGGAAAAATCCTCTCATTCCCAGCCAGATTTGGGCTTAAAGTAAAGTTATCTAAAGGAGGCTATCTACAGAGTGTTTCCCAAATCGCAGTTATCAAACCTCACTTTTTTATGATTTTTGTTATTTTCAGGTATCACTAATAATATTATTACTTAATGCTTTTTAATATACATTTTATTTCAGATTAATATGAAGGTACGTATTATTAGATGACATTGTTTTCATTTGTAAGGTAAAGTCCAAGTTGCTGCTGAGGTCTTCACCTCGGAAGTGTGCCATATACCCTTACCTTGTACCTACTAGGTGGGAACTTACTGAACCTCCGCCCCCTTCAACATAGTATTAAGTACATGGGATGCTTCCTTTTCTATTCTTGAGATACTTTACATAGGAGAATGTTCTCCATATCCATGCAGGTAATACAAAACATGTAAAGTTTCTATCTTTTTTATGGCTTTTTTTATTCCATGGTATACATATACCAGAGTTTATTAATCCATCCATAGGTTGATGGGCACTTGAGTTGTTTCCACATCATTGTGATTCTAAATTTGGCTGTGATAAACATCCCAGTACAAATGTTCTTATATAAGATGATATTTTTTCTTCTGGGTAGATACCTTGTAATGGAATTTCTGGATCAAACAAAATGTCTATTTTTAGTTCTTTGAGGATTCTCCATACTTCTTACAGCCTTACAAAAGGGCTGTATTAGTTTGCAGTCCCACCAACAGTGCTAAGTGTTCCTCTCTCTGGATTCACATCAGGTGTCTGCCGCTTGGGGACTTACCAACTCACTGGGGTTAGATGATATCTCAAAGTGGTTTTGATTTGCATTTTTTTGATGATTAGGGATAATGAGCATTTTTTCATGTATTTTTTAACCTTTCATTTGTCTTCTTGGGAAAAGATTCCATTCATGTCTCTTGACCAATAATTCATGGGGTTGTTTGCTGTTTTCTTGTTGATTTGCTTGAGTCCTTTGTAGATTTTTTTTTTTTTTGAGACAGAGCCTCAAGCTGTCACCCTGGATAGAGTGCTGTGGCATCACAGCTCACAGCAACCTTCAATTCTTGGGCTCAAGCGAGTCTCCTGCCTCTGCCTCCCAAGTAGCTGGGACTACAGGCGCCCGCCACAACACCTGGCTATTTTTTGGTTGCAGCTATCATTGTTGTTTGGTGGGCTCAGGCTGGATTTGAACCCGCCTGCTCAGTTGTATGTGGCTGGTGCCTTAGCCGCTTGAGCCACAGGTGCCAAGCCTTTAAATTGATTTTAATTTTATCTACCTTGTTTTAAATAATAGTGATAAATCTAAAGTTTGTTATGCTGCTTTTATTTTATTGTATTTAATTGACATTAAAATAAACTTGTAACTATTTATATTACTATTTTCTGTGCACCAACTAAAATGATTTTGAGTGGTATTTGGATGTTTCCATTTGAGAAGCACCGTTAACCCCATTAGCATTCTCACTAAAGTGTATGCTGATAGTGTAGATTACTTCTTGTGGCCGCTGTTGTTGACTGATCCCATGACTTAAAAGATATGGAGGGAAATCTATGGATACAAAAGGATTCAGAAAGACATTGGAGTTAAAAAAGAAGCAGTCTTGTCTAAGGCATCATTTCATTGTGGTCAGACTTAGGCAAGAAGCATAGAGCTCAAGTACAGTTTTGCTTATCTCCATACCTTTCTCTGTGAGACCTGGCACTGGAGGATGACTTGGCACTTTGTGAGGCCCTGAGACACAACACATACTCAGGCACCTGCCAGCTGCTATAAGCCCTCCCACTCCACCTCACAGCTACTCCTAACCCGGAGTAGCTCCTCACCTTTGACCCTGAACATTGGGAAGAAGAGGCAAGGGTGGCTCAAAATGGCAAGTACCAAGTATTGGAGAGATCAACTTTCTGTCATGACTACCTTATTTTTAGCTAAGAAAAGTGACTTGATATAAAAGAATTTTAAACACACAGACAAAACAAAAATAAAAACCAACCAAACAAACCAAACAGAACAAAACCCCTTTGAGGTAAATGGGACTGAATTTAGGGCTGGAAAGCTCTAATTTAGAGATAGCAGAGGATCCTAACAGCTGGTGGAGAAACTTCTGCTCCAAAGTTTCTGTTAGGTGCCAATAATTCCAGGCTTCCAAGAACTCTAACTACAATAAGAATAGCTCCCTTCTATGTCAGTTTCTGGGTCTGAAGCTACCTTGAACTCGGACTGCAGACTGGATGGTTAACAATGTAGCCTACTCAGGCCCATCCCTTAGGGTTCTACTGTCTTATGACAAGGCTGACGACCTCAGGCCAGCTGTCCCAATCATGGCTCTAGATCTCATAAAAGGGCTCCTTCAACATGTCGCCTCTTCTCTCTGAGAGCTACATGGATACAGAGCAGGACGTGTGGGTGGTTGACAGGCAGATGGGCAGGAAGGAGTTAACCTCCAAACCAGCCATGATTTAGTTGTGGGACTGCCAAGCATGGAGGCTGAGCCTGTGGAAACACCACGAGGGAGCGGTTAATCAGACATCAGCTTCCAGGTGTGTGGATGACCTGACTGGTGACCAAAGATTGAACTGAGTGTCTGGGAATAGTTCATGTGCATGAGCCTGAGTCCCACAAAAGACAACAATCAATCCCTGCTTCATCCTTTAATCCACATATGTTGCTAACAACAGCATAGCAAAAATCAGTGGGAGCTTTTTTTTTCTTTTGTATTCTGCTTAGATAAAGCAGGAAGGCATTCATGGTATTTTGTTAATAGAATTTTGCTCATTCAGTGCTGATTACATATTTGCCCCTCATTTCCCCAAATGAACTTTTGCCTTCATTCTGTATACCCATGAAAGCTGGTTTCCACAAGATTGCTGATTGCTGCATTTCCCTAAAACTCACTGATTGCACCTGTGCCCACAGGCCACCTGCCTGCACAGCTTCACTACTGGGCTGGTCAGTGCTTGTTAATCTTCGGGTTCTTCCACCATGCTTGTTAACAGAAGAGGAAAAAAAGATATTTTCCGATAGCTTGTACTTTTAGTAAAATAGAGTGTTCTTTCTAAATTCTTAAACTCAAATTTGTTCCTTTTTCCCCCTATAGACAGAAAAAAGAAAGAAACAAAGGAAGGAAGGATGAAGGAACAAGTTTCTGCTCTTCACCAAGATTGAAATTTTTCCCTTTAAAAAGAATTTTGAACATTTATGTGTGTAATATTATCTTATTATAAAGTTAATGGGATGATTTACAGAAAAATTGGAAAACAAAGGAAAAGTACCCATAATACTAACAAGATAACAATTTGATTTGCTGCTAGCTTGTTGATATATTTTCTCTTAGTCCTTCTGCTATCTGCCACTTTTAAAATCTAGTTGTAATCCTACTGTACATACAATAATTTCCCCTCCTTCCTTTTTCACATAAGTATTTTTCATGGTGCTATGTGGTCTTTATAACCATACTTTTAATGACAACATAATATTTCCTTAAGTGAAAATATAATAATTTATGTAACTATTTCTTGATTGTTTTAAAATAAACAAATAGATGGTTTGAAATTTTAAACTTTTTTACTATATTATTGAAATGTTGCTGTTCAAGCATATGTTCCCATCTCTCCCATTTTTGCTTTATTTTATTAGGTTCTATTTCTAGAAGTGAGATGGGCAGACAAAGCCCATGGACATTTTCAGGTGCCTGATTCATAATTTTAAGCTGGATTCTGAAAACATTTATACTTATAGTGTCCTCACCAGCCACACTGGGGGCGCCATTCCTCCACACCCTCTCTGCACTTCTGGTTTTACCTCTGCTCACAAAGGTGTACTTCTCAAACCCTCAGAGTGGAGAAAGTACCTCCCCTCACAGATTTTCTACCACTTTTCTTTACCAACATAAAACCAAAGTAATGTTCTCTACTCCATTTATGTCACTATTAATCTCCATGCTGTAGCTAATATCTTTCAAAGGGAGGTCTTAGCTGGGAGTGGTGGCTTGCACATGTAAGCCCAGCTACCTGGGTGGCTGTGGTGGGAGGATTCCTGGAGCCCAGGAGTTAGAGTCCAGTCTGAGCACTACGGCAAGACAGTATCTCTAAATTGGACATAATTAAATTAGAGAAATTAAAAAATAAAAAATATAGTCTTTAATCCTCTATCCTAGCTAAAGTTTGGAGGGTGATAATGAAAGAAAGTATTATGGGCCAGCCCAGAGATTTAGAAACTAGTTGCCTACAGCTGATGGTGTCTGATTGACAGTATTATATCTAAGAGTAATTTATTGAGTACTTTGACTATAATACCTATTTAAGAGTAATTAATTGAGTACTTACACGTTTTAGCCACTGTGATAGGTATTATGGGGTATATAGAGGTAAACACCACTATCGAAGGGCTAATGGCCAGCTGGGGAAATGATAAATAACTGTTATAAAGACAGAAGGAAGGACATGAAGGAATCAGGACTGCCAGAATAGGCCAGCTGTCTCAGACCCTCACGGAAGGATCTCTGTGCATCAGGCTCCAGGTTTTCAAGCTTAATTTAGTATGGTCAAGGTGCTGTAGGAGGATAAAATAGAGAGTCAATTGTGTTAGCTTTACCAAAATAAGATTAACTTTGGGTGAAGGAGAAGGTAAGATCCTGTGTGGAGGGATTTGAATGAGGAGTTTGCCTACTCTCTGACTATTTCTGATAAGGTGTATATGTGTGTGTGTGTGTGTGTGATGGAGGGGGAGGAAACACCAAGCACAAGCTGTGAGCTTTCACTCTGCAGGGCCTCTGTGATTCCAAAGACTGAAAAATAATGGTGCACATATCCCAGAAGACCTAAGAGCAGGCTAACAGTGAATGGCTGAGTATAAGCATAGGATTAAGTAAGAGCAGGCAGGAGGGGACTGTTAAGGGGAAGTAGGCATCATTTACAGCCATATGTGTATGGTCCTTTAGAGCTTGCCATGTAAGTTGTCTCCTCCTTTACTTGTATCTTATAATAAACTAAAAGCATAGAGTATTAGAATAGGAAGTGATTTTAATCACTTTAGAAGACTCTCGGTTATATGACAAAGTTAATTGACTTGATCACCAACCTCCCACCCTCTCAACTTCAAATATATACAAATGCTGGATAAAAAATAAAGCAATAAAATGTTGGTGAAATTGCATTGCTGAATTTGAAAGAAAGAAAAGATAATCTCAGATATAGAGGAAAAAAGGGTGACAAAAGCTATTGTGAGAGGTGGATAAGGGAGATGATCCCAAGGGGACTGATGGGCATTTGGCTTCCATGTGAGATCTGGGGCTGTGGCTCTAGTGTCCATATGAGAATTGGCCTCTAGGCCAGTGGTGGTGGAGGGAGGAGGAATCCTGTGTAAAGCCTGGAACTGAAAAAGCTGCCCCACTCGTAAAAAGCAGACTGAGAAACAGCACCCATTGGCAAGGGAAGCAACGTGGAAGCTTGCCATTTGTGTAGAGCCTTTGGTAGAAAGAAAGGAAAAATCATTTAGAAAACCAAATCCCCAGGCCTGAAGTATGTAGAGGTATGTGATCCAAATTTATACTACCTGTCTGGCATGTGACATCCAAACTGAGAATTTATCATAACTTGGTCAAGGACCATTGAAACCTTATAGGCTTTAGTTCAAGCAAATATACAACTTCTCAGCAGGAATCCTTTCACAATCCAGGGCACATAGAATTCCACAGACCTAATGCCCCTGTTGCAGAGGGGCTTACAATGAAAAACAGACAAATCTCATGAATCAAACCACAACATGTGAGGTCAGGGGACACTGTGAACAGAAATTCCTATCCATGACTGGCTGGAGTGTCAGGGGGTAAAACTACAGTAGAAAGCAATTTAGCGATACCTAGTACATGTGATGTGGGAAAACATTATAGCCCAGCAAGTTCATGTGTAAGCACATGCCATAGAAAATTCTCTTACATGTATGTAAGAAAATATACCCAGGGGTGCTTACTGCCCCATTGTTTGTAAAAACAAATTATAATGATAATCAAAACCCACAAATTGTCAGTCAGAATGCAAATGGATAAGTAATATGTGATTTATTCATGTTAGAATACTACCAAGTCCTTAAAATGAATGAATATATCCAAATGTATAAATCTTAAAAACATGATGTTGAGTGAGAAAGCCAAATTTCTCAAGGATAAGCACAGTGAACTATTTATGTAAGTTTTAAAAACACACATCAATATTACTTGTTATTTATGAACATGTGCAAAGGTAGTAAAAGTGTAAAACATAGAAAAAACATATCAATCTGAGTAAAGTGGTTTTCTTCAGTGTAGGAAGGGAGGCAAAGGACTTGATTCAAGCCTAGGTCTGAATCTACACCAGGGCAATACTGAAAGTACACCATATGGATTTCCCTACAAACCAATACATCTTTTTACTATGAATAAAGAAATTCTCTCCAAATACCATTTTCCCCCGCAGACTTACAAAAAAAGGAAATAATACATTATAGATTCCGTTAAAACTTCCTTTATACATCAATCCTATGCCTCCCCCATACTTTCTCCCCCCCCCATTTTCTCTTTGTGATGTTCCACCTCTTCAAATGTAAATCATGCAAATCACCCTCAACTTCCCAGGAAGGAAGTGGTAGAGGCAAGAGACTATAACCATAATAAGAAACTTCTTTTTGGAAAAAAACACAGGGAATGGGGGAAATAATGCTTTTGGTGCTAGGGAGCACCGCATACCAAACCCTCTTGGTGTGTATCAGGACAGCCTGATGTGCTCGTGGCGAGTGTTCCCTTCGGGCCCAGATGGCCGGCCTTGCTCTGTCTGGAGAGCGTCTCCTTATCTACTGTTCCCCACAGCCATGTGAGAAATGGGCACAGGTGTGTTTTTTTCCTGAGAGCTATATTTATTGTCCTCATTCACTTCCTGCTGCAGTGAATTCTAGGCACTGGGGCAGACCTCAGGGATTGTACAATCACAGGCCTTTATTTTCAGGACTTGAACTTAGCCAGTCGCTCAGTTTTCTAGAACCTTGAAGGGATATTTACTCAAGCCAGAGATCTTACAGAGTCATGGTCCACAGATTTGACCTGCTTTTATATTGACTGTCTCTTAGCAACCGGCTCAAGAACCCGGAGCATGCCCCTAGCACTGGGCTTGACATCTTCCTGTCTCATCTTTCCAAATAATGGGTTGAGGCCAGGCCAATGGGCCTTTTGCCCCAGAAGGGTTCATTACTGTGAGGGGTAATTATATTTTTCAAGCAGCAAGTAAACTTTATACAATGTTGGAAGGGGCCTTGACCATTAGGGTCAGTCCATATTCCCGATTTCTTCTGGGTCCCAGTCTTCTGTGTTTCTCACTTAACTACCTTTACTTGCACTATTTATTTGTTTGTTTTTATTGCTGCATAATATTTATATGTATTTATAGGGTACATGTGATATCTTGTTACATGCATAGAATGTATAATGATCAAGTCAGGCTATTGAGGGTATCCATTACCTTGAGTATTTATCATTTCTATGTGTTGGGAACATTTTAGGTCTTCTCTTCTAGCTATTTTAAAATATATGTTGTTGTTAACTATAGTCATTGTATCCTACTGCTGGACATTAGAGCTATTCTTTCTGTCTGACTGCATTAATATCTATTAACCAACCTCTCTTCATCCTTCTCTCCACCCTCTCCTGCCACCCACACACCCTCCCCAGCCCCTGATATCTATCATTCTACTCCCTACCTCCGTGAGATCAACTTTTTTAGTTCTCACATAGGAGTGAGAACATGTGATATTTGGCTTTCTGCACTTACACTAACTTTAGCTTTGGGAAGATAACATATGACTCTTAGCCATCTTAGATTTCTGGCCACTGTCTCTCAGTAAGGCTCTAGCTCCTTCACTTTCTGCTTTTAGTCTGGCCAGCCTGTACTGAAATAGCAACTCACTCTAACATCATGATATTTTTTTCTTCTAAGCTGAGTACCAAGATATACCATGTGACAGTTTAACCAGCTCATTTGCTCTCCCATAAAAAAGATTACTGACTTGAATGTGGGGAAGGGGGAATCCTTATTGTACCTCAATCTACTTAAATTCAGTCACTGCCACATAGGTCTGTCACTTATCCTAGCATGGCTTTATACATTAGCTTAGATCCATTTGATTGCAAGAGAAAGAAGACATTCAAACTAACTCTAAAAAGAAAAAGCTCAGGAAAATATTGGCCCATGCGCCAGCAAATCTAAGTCTAGATCTAGAAGCTCAGATAGCATCACCAGGAGACTGTACATTTTTCTCTATCTCTTGGTTCATTTTTTCCTCAGTGTCGGCTTCATTCTCAAGCAGACTCTTCAGGTGGTGGAAAGATAGTAACCTATAGTTCTTGGCTTATGTCGTTCTGAGAGCTGGTAGTTTAGCAAAAACAGATTTTTTTTCCCCCCTGGAAATTCCATTAGGATATCTGGGAAAGGCTCAGATTGTCCAGCCTGGTGATGTGCCCATTCCTGAATAAGTGACTGGGCAAGGTCTGGGGTTCTCTGATTGACAAGTTTGGAGCCCATGATCCAAATCTAGAAATCAGGGTGATGTTAGCACCGGGGAGTATAATGAGTAGATAGGCTTCTCAGAGCTCTACTAGGCAGATAAAAACAAATATCTTCCAACAGGAGTGTTCTGATCATCTGCATGGTTTCTTTGCAGGGGAAAAAATATTTGCTGTTGGTAATTTTTTTTCCAATGCATTTTTAGTGCAAAGACATTTGTATTTATTTAAAATCAAGCTGTCACCTTGGTCAAGTGGTTACTTGAAATGAAAGTGTTTAACTTTTTTTTTTTTTTTGTAGAGACAGAGTCTCACTTTATCAGTGGGTTTGAACCCACCACCTTTGGTGTGTGGGGCCGGCGCCCTCCTCTATGAGCCACAGGCGCCGCCCAAAGAGTTTAATTTTTAATGCAGAGGCTCTCAAACTGGTATCCATAGATTTTGGTAGTACATATATACTTTTGTTTATTTTAATGAGGTTTCATTTATACATTATTGATAATTGGACTGCTTCATATTTTTTCAGTGTTGTATGGTATAGTGCACTATTCTCAATGTTTCCAAATAAGAAGAGTCCTCTTTGTCACCCCCGCATTTTGTGAATCACCCATAGAATAGTAATTGTACTTACAATACCTTAAGAGAAATACATGTGACAACAATTGTAAGAGTCAGTATTTCACTGAGCACAATACATCAGTAACACTTGAAAAGTAACTATATACATAGGAGCTAGACCAATTATGGCATTTAATCAGGCTACTGAGAATGCTTGGGTATGTGTGGATTTTTCTGTATTCCTCTGAGATGGTGCTTATGAGACTTGGGCCCATAGGTTATGAGCTGCTGGAGTAATGAGTGATTAAGAATATGGCTTAATCCCAGCTCTACTACTTGTGAGGGGTCTGACCTTGAGTGACTTCTTTAACCTCTTTAAATCTTCAGTTTTCTGAAATGGGAACTGGAAATAACACCACCTGTCCCCCTAAGGTTGATGTGAGGATTAGAGCTAATGTAGGTAACGCAGTTGGCAGAGTCCTTGACACATGATCAGCACTCGATATCTGGTAGCAATTATTATTACCACTTTATTTTATAATTATCTATTTACTTTAGGTCTCCTTGATGGTAAAGCATTATATTTTATGCAGCTTTATATTATCAGTGCCTAACAAGGTCTTGGCTTAGGCAGGATATGTCTATTAAGAGAATAAATTATTGGAAAATTACAAGTAATGATATTGCTAATGTGTCTAGCTCACCAGCCATAGCATGCTTGGCATTTAAATGCATATGTATTCCTTGCTCCGTCATCCAGGCGTGGCCATGATCTAGCCAGTGGTCCTTAAACTTTAGTGTGCATGAGAATCATCTGCAAGACTTGTTAAAAACACAGATAATGACCTCATACTGAGATTCTGATTCAGCAGGTCTGAAGTGAGACCTGAAAGTAAGGATGATGCTATTGGTCTGGGAAGCACATGTTGAGAACCACTGCCCTGGACCAATAGCTATGAATCTCGGCTACATTTAGAAGCCTAGGAAAGCTCTAAAAATTATAATGCCTGGGTTCCTTGCCTTGAGAATGTAATTAACTGGTTTGAGATGGGAATTGGACAGCAGTATTATGTATCATTTTAAAGCTCCTCTCCACCAACGTTCTCTATCTAATATGCAGTCAGAGGTGGAAATTACTGGCTTTAGCACTGGACTTAAGCAACCAAACTCAGGGTGCCATCACCATCTGCCTGTTGTCTGCTGGCAGCTCTGCAGGGGCTGTGTCCAGTAGGAAATAACCAATTTCAGTTAGCCTGGTTTTGTTTGTCTAAATTGATGGCGTAGATATCACACACCACTCAAATCAGTTCGTATACGTAGATGTACTTACCACTATGGTATTTTTTCCCCCAGACCAGTGAGTGCTTGCCAGCCTCCAGGACAGTTCTTTTTTTGTTTTGTTCCCTAAGCATGTGTGTGTGTGTGTACATATACCCCACATGCAGTGAACTTGTTTTCAGTTGTTTCTTATAATCCAATATATAATTAAGGGATTAACTCAATGGAGTCATGGGGTGAGGAGGGGAGAGCTGCTTTTGCTCTTTAGAAATGAACACCTCTTCTTAGTTATAAAACCCTCCAAGACCCCAAACGTGCAGTCATGGGATCATTAAAAGAGAGTTGCAATTACAAGCATGTTTGCCGGCTTCTCTCTCTCTTGGTGCCTGTGTCTGGTGCTCGTTTTTCCCCTGTGAACGTTAATACATGTTTAATGTGAATCTTAATGATTTGATTACAATGGCATAATTACATAATTGGAATGTATTGTGCATGCTGGCGGGAAGGAGTCTGGAAGGTGCTCGGTGAGTGACATTACACAAACGGAATAATAATGATGGTGAGATTGAAAATGAGACTAATGAGAAAATGATTAGAAAAACTTGGAAGAAATGGACACTTGTGGAAATGAGAAAGGTAGCATTTCTTTTGCTTTAGTGATTGGAATTCATTTCTCCTCCAAGGCTGAGACTTCTCAGAATCAATGCTTATTAGAAAGAGGTGAGTTTAGATTGGTGACATTTTTTTTTGGAGGCTAGTTTGGAGATTTGTGATGGCCCTACACCCCACCTGTCTGGCCATAAACCAAGTCAGACTCATCAACAAGCTCTGATACACTGGGTCTTATGATCATTAAGGCAAAAGCAAGTGCCATTCTCTTTCTTACCATTGTCCTTGTCTTGGAATGTTTTATGTAGCACATTTGCATATCATTGGAACATTGAGAGCCCCATTAATGTGGAGTGAAACCACCTTCCTTTCCCTAGTGCAATTCTATCATCTCTCACTGGTAACATATTACTACTGAAGAGGAATGGCATCTAGCCAATCGTTTTGTGCTCCCAGTTAATGACCACCATTACTGTGTCATTTGGGCTGGAGAAACTTGTCTACCTGCCTAAAGCCCTTCCTATCATAATTGGCCTGTGCAGTGTCATCCTCACTTGATGTTTACTGTGGGTGGCTATAATCACGATGATTATTTCCCCAACTTATTTGTGCTATTAACATAAAACATATCAGCTCATTTATTCAACAAACACCAATATTTATTAAACACTTGCACATATGTATATAGAGGTGCTAGTTGCTATGTGTGATGCAGAAAGGAGCAGACACAGTATTTGTGGTTTAGCGGCTGAAAACTAGACAAGGCAACCTTAAAAGTTAAAATATTGCAAATCATTGCATGGTGAGTCAGAGAAACCATTCAGAATATCTTCACTATTACTGTGCATTCTTTTCTCCATCAACTTAAAAATACTAACTGCCTACTATGTGAATGGCTCAGGGTGAGGGGCAGAATACTGAGCTGAATTTGACTAAGATCTTTCCTCCAGGGAAAGGCAGTTTGGTAATATCTATTAAAGTAAGAAATGGACTCATTATATGGTCCATCATTTTCATTTTTAGTTTGTACCCCAGATGGATATTCATTTATGTGCACAGAAAGGGCATATACAAGTATGACAATTACAGTATCACCTGTAACATAATTCTATGAATAATGTAGAATGTCCACCAATGTCCACCAATGGGCAAGAATCTAAATAAACAGGTTAAAACCACAATGTGAAAAATTATACAGAGATTAAGAAGAAGGTATATCTATCAATAGATCTTTAGGATACCCTTTTGAATAAAATAAGTGGCAAGTAATTATGAATGAAATCATATCTTTTATGTTACATAAAAAGTAAAAGAAAAAAATAACATGAAACAATCTTGTTTTCTAGGGGCTGCAGGTATGTATATAAAATTATAGAAAACAACCAAGGACCTTCATAAGTTCAGAAAGCTGTCACCAAAGTGACAATGGTGCATACCTCTTGGTAGCTGTGGGAGGAGCTAGGATTGAGGGTGCTCATGAAAGAAAACCTGAGCTCAGCCTTGATATTTATTTTTTTAAGGAAATATATTTTGTTTATTGAGAAGTAAATTCCACAGAAGTAGGCAAACAAAAGCCTATGGAAATCCCCAGTGTCCAGTAGTACATAGGGTTGAATTAATATTTATTGAACTGAATTAAAGTAAACATAGAGAAGAGGGGGAATATTTAAGGTTAGCAGCATCAGGGCAGGCATCAGCAAGCAAGATCTATTTGAGCTAGTTCTACAAAAGAAGTGGTCCTGGAGATGTGGAGGAAG
This sequence comes from Arctocebus calabarensis, assembly GCA_963573935.1. NCBI lineage: Eukaryota > Metazoa > Chordata > Mammalia > Primates > Lorisidae > Arctocebus > Arctocebus calabarensis. The sequence continues at coordinate 5,292 of CAUYON010210331.1, read as the reverse complement.
TGGGGCATTCAGGTTCCGTAAGGTGGAGAAAGTCTTTTCCCATTCTGCATACCATTTGTGTCTTTATCTTGCCTGATTTCACTGTCCAGGATACCCTGTACAATATTAGAGGAAGTGAGAAGAGCAGATATTCTTATCCTGAATCTTGGAGAAAGCTTTTCATGGGGTGCATGTGTGGGAAGGATCTCTTATTTTTCATTTATTCATGAGTTGGTGTGAATTTTCTCAATTTATTTTTCTGTATTTATTGAGATAATCATATGATTTTTCTACTTATATCTGTTAGTGTGGTTAGTAATTAATATTGATTGATAGTCATGTGCCACATCACAAGCATTTTGGTCAATCATGGACATATATGTGACAGTGGTCTCACAAAATGACAATGTGGCAGAAAAATTCCTGTCACCTGATGATGTCTTGGTGATCCTGACCCTGTGTAGGCCTAGGTTAATGTGTGTGTTTGTGTCTTCATTTTTAACAAAAAGTTTAAAAATTAAAATAAATGCTTTTTTTTTTTTAAAAAAGAAAAGCTCATGGAGTAAGTATATGAAGAAAAAATATTTTTGCATAGGTATACAATGTGTTTGTGTTTTAGGGTAAGTATTATTAAAAGTTTAAAAAGTTTAAAAAAAATTAAAAAGTTTAGAAAGTAGAAATGTTACAGTAGTCTAAGGTTAACTTAGTGGAGGAAGAAAAATATTTCTGTACAAATTTAGCGTAACCTAAGTCTACAGTAAAGCATAGTGATGTCCCAGGCCCTCTCGTTCATGCCCCACTTTCTCATCAACTCACCCAAAGCAACTTCCAGTTCTGCAAGCTCCATTCATGGTAACTGCCCTATATTATTGTACCACTCTTAGCTTTTGTGCTGTATTTTTACTGTACCTTTTCTATGTTGAGAGGTGTCTGTATATTCAAGTGCTTACCACTGTGTTACAGTTGCCTACAGTGTTTAGTACAGACACATGCTGTCAAAGTTTGTAGCCCAGAAACAATAGGCTATACCACACCACCTAGTTTCCTATAAGCACAATCTGTGATGTTTGCACAATGATGAAGTCACCTAACAATGTATTTCTTGGAATGTATATCTCTATCCCTAAGTGATACATAACTGTATTTCAGTCTTTTCTGCATTTCTCATTTTATCTCTCACTGTACATCGATCTGAATATTTCCAATGGATCTATGTATGATTACTAATCCTTCTTTTGCCAGGGGGGAAGATTGACCCCAATCCTCAGAAACAGCCTAACCCCTGCTCAACTGAAAGGAACTTCCTCTTTGGAGGGATCTGGAAGTTTAACCTCCTCTCCTGCTGTAGGATGAGCCTGCCCAAAGCTCAGCTTATCTTCTGAACTCTCAGAGGCTCCGCTCTGCCCATTTTGCATTGTTGGGAAGTCAGCAACATCTTGAGTGGGAGAATGATGCCTCATTTGGGCTCATTCTTTGCATCTCTTTTCTGAGTTTCCAGAATTGCATCCTGGCTATCCTGGTAAATCCTTGCTCTCAGATTTTACCTCTGCAGACCCGTGACCCTGCCTGAAGGTCTGTTTAGTTTCTAAGGTACTTAGCAGCTGCTCTCTGCTTGACTTGCAGCATCCTTTACAAGTGCCTTGAGGGAAAAAAATGGGATAGAATTTTAGGTCACAGCTCAATGAATTTTCCTTCTTTCCAGGATCTTGTGCTTTTACATTCTGGGGCCTGATGGGTTTGTGGTGCCTTAAAATAGAGGATTATTTTGCATTTTTTAAAGTTGCTCTTGGCAGGAGAATTGGTTTGCTACAGCAGAAGCAGATATATCTTTAAGTATCAATCTAAAGTGGTGTTAAGATAAAGTCTGCAATTCTGAGTGAGGCCCAATTCAGGGATGGTCTCCCTATGACACAAGACCCAGCTGGGGTCTGTTTTAGCCACAGTTGTCGTTTTAGTCAGTAATATTCCCTTCAAAGTAAGTGTTTCCAGACCTTTCTCAGGGACCAGGCTTTGGCTTACACCATTGAGGGAACTGTTTCCCTGAGGAGAGAATAGAATTTACATATTTTGTACCTGAAGTTTGTCTTAGAGTCCTAGGGAGGGCATTATGACTTCTCTTTTTGCCCATCTTTCAAGGCAAAGCTTAGGTGCACATTTGCAAAAAGTCTATACATTATATTTTGGGAATTCTCATTTGCTTTAAGGGATATCTCTGTGGGAGTGACTGTCAAGACTTAAGATTATATTCTTTTTCTTCTATTCTTGAATGACAGGTTTTAGCTAATAGATTTTCTGAATTATTGGACCTTAATTTAATCCTTGGACTCTTAGACCCTTTCTGTTAATTCTGACACACTGTTGGACCCTTGAAGGATCACACATATGTGGAAGGGTGAGTGAGCATGGACACAGCCAGAGGGGGTCAGGAACAGGTAGGTCACAGGCCTTCAAACCAGCTGGTCAAGAAAGTGATGATTTGTCTACCAGGAAAGGAGAGTGAAGTCCCTTTTAGTGTATAGTGGTGAAAGCTAAGAGCATCCATCCACACATTCTTTTCAAGATGGCAAAATCTGGAGTGACACCAGAGAGTCACTTCATAGCTGAGACCTTAGTGTTGAGATTGATTTCTTTCAGAGCTGGGAGAGCAACCTCGGGACTGGGTGTGTCTGGGTGTCCCTGAGCTGCTACAGGGTTAAGCCATTTTCCATCCTTAGTTCCTTTATTTTCTTTCCATCTTATAAACTATCCTGGGATAACCTACAGCCTACTCTTATAGAAAAGCTTACCTTTATCCTAATAGACATGCAAGATCCATGGGAATCTGAGCATTTGACTTATTGAGACTGGCTGTAAGGGAATGATTTAAAGATTCTAGCATTGAATGTCACAAGACACTGAAAAATCACAAGGGAGGAGGGGTTCCAGTTTATTCTGGGGTTAGAGCTGGTGCTTATGGGCCTTGATAGTTTCTCTGGGTGTACGTGATGAGGTTTGAATTGAGAGAGGACTGACAAACACTGTCCCAAGGACAGGGCGTTTCTATTTCCTATGTAAACCTTATGTGTAATATCTATTTTGGAGCTCAAATACAGATATTCATTATCAAATACAGATATTAATATCAGGGACACCATGATATTAATAAAATCTCCTAAGATTCTAGAAGCCAGACATACTTTTCCCTTCCTAAAATTTATTCCAGGACTCCAAAGTCCTGGAGTTGCCTGCTGAAAAAGGGCTGCAGGCACTAAGAACTCAGGCAGGCCAAGCACAGTGTTTATTTATTGCTGCCTGTAAGCCAGGTATGGATTAGGTACCTTGTGTGAGTGGCCGTGTTAAACAAGCCCAGGCCTTGGACATGTATGCTTTCTGTCTGTACCATCTTGCCTCATGCTTGCCTTAAATATTGCCTTAAGAGAGCTGTGTGTGCTGCTCTTTTCAAATCTGTGTGTTTCAGACACATGTGTCTGCAAAATTGTAATCTGGCTTCTGCTATCTTGTCCGCCACTGAGACTGGCATGGACAGGGTGTTCTGTAAGTACTAAATGAATGGATGGATCTCCATAGCAATGAAGTTGACAGTGACTGAGGATTCCATCCTCCCACTTCCTCCTCTCTGGGCCTTCTGATCCCAATTAGATTGTGTTTGAGGAGATAAACATACTGGGAAGGAGCTTGGCCAAATGTTTTCCAGGCACTTTCTACCTGTTTTGATGTTTGGAGCCACCATGGAAAAGTTACCCCATTCATGTGAGAAGCATAAAAAAACTGGGAAGATGGTGAAATGACAAAATTTGGATCCCCTTTCATTTAACACTTCAGTGGCTTCTATTGCCTAAAACAGGGGGACTGGTCATCAGATTGGGGAGCAAACTGGGAATTTTTTAATTATACAAGCTGCTATTTTATGTGATTCACTAGATCTTGCAAGGACCGCAAAATCTGTGTTTTCAAAAATGGTACCTTGGAGATTTTAGAGATGCTGATGATCAGCCTGATTTGGGTTACAGGGTAAGTAAGGTAAAGTTCCTCCCCACACAGGGAGGGCATCTGTAAGTGAGTATCCTCACTCTCCTCTGCAGACTCATCTGCTTCTGTCACCCACTGCACACTTCTGCTTCTGTGTATCCCTTGGCCTCCACCAACATGCTCACATCGGCACACATACACATGCTCACTGAGTTCTGTCACTTCTCATGTGCCTCTGCACCCACTGTCCCTTCAGTGTGGATACACTGTCTCTCTTCCACCCCCCACTGTGATGGTTAGTTTTATGCAGCAACTTGGCTAGGCCATAGTACCTAGGTATTAATATAGCACTAGTGTAACCATTGCTACAAAGGCATTTTGCAGATGTGGTTAACATCTACAATGTGTTAACTTTAAACTCATTTATAGAGATGTATTTTCTATAAACTGGATAGGCCTCATCCAACTGGTTGAAAGGCCTTAAAAGAAAGTTAAGTCTACTTGAGGAGGAAGAAATTATGCCTGTGGATTAAAGGGTCAGTTCCTGCCCAAATGTCTCCAGCCCGTCTGATGGATTTCAGACTTAGATAACCCCCACAATTGCAAAGTCAATTCCTTGAAATAAATTATGTATACACACACAGAGGGTGTGAAAAAATGTATAACCAATTTAGGAAAGGAAAAAATTGTATTAAAATTATAGCATGCAGGTCACATTTGACTCCTGTAATTACAAGAGATACAGACGCAATATATAAGGTAACAGAAGTTATTGGTATATATTGAGTGTATGATATACCAAGTATTGTGTTCTTGGCTCCTCGCAGTGCCTGGCACAGGCAGGGGCTTGATATGTAAGTGTGGATGGAAGAAGAGATTCTCATGGCAGCAATGAGTCCTGGGTCGATGGAGGGCCACACCTCTGATCAGACTTGCCAGTCTTGAGTTCCTGGCTGCCTCGGCAGCATCCCCTGCTGCTTAAAGTCAGAGGCCTTTGTCACTGAGGTTCTCAGTCCTCCCTTACCTCACAGACGACATAGCCATGAGCTTCCCAAGTCAGAGAGCCATCCTTCACATTACCTATCAATTTATCCTATAGTGTTTATAGGAACACTAAAGAATAGCTTTTACAATAAACAAACACTAATTGTTAAATATAATCCAATAAAAAGCAAAATTCTAGCCCCACTTCTTTTTTTTTTTTTAATTAATTTATTTATTTGGAAGGTGAATGAATGTATCAATGAACGAACACAGTCCCCTCTGGGGCAAAGTGAATGAATGCATCAATGAATGGACACAGTCCATTCATGGAATTGAGGCCCAGGAAATTCACATGAAACT